>JAVFBY010425041.1:0-14246 GCA_034781015.1 Tonicella lineata
TGGGCCTTAAATTCTCGTCTACTGTGTGTCTTGCGTGCCTAAATCCACAGACTGTTCCTATCAACTTGCTTGTGTACTATGTCACATCATACTTTAAAATGGAGTGCTCCGCCCTATCTTTATGGGAGTTGCATACTTCCAGTTAATATGTTCCAATCATCATCAGGGAAATAAGTAAATAATATTCCAATACTGAAAAATCCCGACCAGTGAAAAATCACTGGTCCGGGTGAGACTCCAACTCTAGTTAATAGACTCCTGGTAAAAGTTCCCCTCTGGGGTCTTGAGTATGTCAAACAGTTTTGTCTGATCTAAGGGACATCAGGAAGCATAATTTGTTTTGTGTTTTTTTTCTTTCCTTTTCCTGTCTCGTCCTTTTTTTTTGCCAGTGATCGATGTCAAGGGTGGTTTCCTTTACCCAATGGGCTGGCACGCCGTCATATAGGTGAAATACCCCTGAGTTTGGTGTTAAACCCCAATTAATCAATCAATCAATCAATCTGGTAAAAGTGTACAATAAAATATGTTTCTTGGTTGCAGGATGTCTATCATTTCCAGCTTGCCCATGGTCATGCAGTGTTATGGTATCACACTCGCCTTCGACCTCACACTGAGGAATTCTTAAAGAAAATCTCAGAGATGTACGAGTGTCATATATGTACATTTGGTGTCCGTCTGTACGCGCACAAAATTGCCAACTACCTTGACCCTGAGGGAAAGTACTTCTCACATCGTATTCTCTCCAGGGATGAATGTTTCAGCTTTAACTCGAAGATACCAAATCTCAAGTAGGTTCAGTTTGAGTTTGTTCGGGTTAGATTCCCAACAAACTGTCTTTTCGCGAATCCTCATAGTCAAGTTTAAAATTGCTTTCAGAGTATGGGGACAAATGTCTGGAGTCCAGGCTAGATCCAGTGGCCATTTCAAAAATGTTGTATGACAAAACATATCGTACAATATCTTAGTTGCTATAGGGCCACGTCATGCTTGTGTCCATAAAATAAATGGCCGTTTCTGTTGAAGATTTTAAGCAAAATGTACAGATCTTTTTAAAGTGTTTCATAAGTATTAATAAGTGTTGTCTAAATGTATTTCTAAAGACAACTGGATGGGGGGTTTCAATTTGTTAAACAACAATGAATCATCTAGTGTTCTTGGTAATTTTTTCAGCAGATCTTAAATATATCTCTTACATCATCTATTCCTCTATTTCTCAATTAACAAAAATCATTATTTTATCAAAACTCCAGGGCACTGTTTCCATGTGGAGATTCAATGGTAGCCATTATAGATGACCGAGAAGACGTTTGGAGTTACTCACCAAATCTTATCCATGTTAAACCATACCGATTCTTCCAAGGTACCGCCGATATCAACGCTCCCCCAGGATGTACAAAAACCGAATCTGACACGGACCCAGTCAAACACAGAGTGAGACGAATCTCGCATACGAGTGACGGAAATAGCCAAGTGGAAGAAATGAATCCTAAGACAGAAAAGGAAGTGGTAATTGAGGATTCTAAAACTGAAGGTGACATGGTAGATGATGATTCTAAGATTGTGTTCAAAGAGGAAAATGACAGTCCAGACACTGGCGTTGATTCGAAAAATCTGGTCGAAGAGGGAAATGATAGTTCAGGAACTGGCGTTGATTCTAATACACTGGTCAAAGAGGGAAAGGATAGTTCAGGAACTGGCGTTGATTCTAAGACTCTGGGCAAAGAGGGAAATCATAGTTCAGGAACTGGCGTTGATTCTAATACTCTGATCAAAGAGGGAAATCATAGTCCAGGAACTGGCGTTGATTCTAAGACTCTGGGCAAAGAGGGAAATGATAGTCCAGGAACTGGTGTTGACATGGAAACTAACGAACCCAAAACTGCCAAAGACATCCAAACAGACGCTGAGACAGGTGAAGTCATTCAAAAAGATGTAATTAATAATAGTGATAATCAAACTGAGAAAAAAGAAGAAAAGGAAGACAAAAAATGTGATGAGGGCTATAGCAAAGATGCTTGTTTTAAAACAGAAAATGCTGATTGTGAAAGTGTTTGCAACACAGAAGTTGTAACAGTGATGGATTCTGACACTGAAAGCAAATCTCTAACTGGGGTGGAAGAAAAGAAGTCTAAAGATGACTCTGCAAAATTGGATACAGAAGAGTCTCAAAATAAGGGGGATAATTTAGAAACTGTTTCAGAAGAAATAGAATGGGTTGATGAGGATGATTATTTGTATCATTTGGAAGAAATTTTAACGAGAGTTCACAAAGCATTCTATGATGTGTATGATCAAATGGCAGTGAAAGGCAATGCTGATAAAATGCCCGACATGAAAAGTCTTTTACCCTATGTGAAGAAAAAAGTGCTAAAAGGTGTTAATATAGTTTTTAGTGGTGTTTTCCCGACTAACATGCCTCCAGAAAAGAGCAAAGCTTATTTGGTGGCTCGGTCTCTTGGGGCTAACATACACACAAACTTTATATCAGCATCCTCTTTTGGTGAGGGCGACACTAGTGATCATACAACTCATGTTATAGCTGCTCGTTTAGGGACGATTAAAGTCCGATCTGCTCAAAAGTCTAGGACTGCATTTCTAGTGACACCTGATTGGTTGTGGTGTTGTAACGATCGCTGGGAACGTGTAGATGAAAGATTATTTGCGCTGACAGCAGATACACAATGTGCTCTTCCTGTGAAACGCTGCAGTCCAGATGTTATCAACCAAGAACTCCAAAATTCTGAATCCTTGAAAAGAAAAAACGAAATACCAGCCGAGGAGGCATTTGTATATGATCGTGTTACAGGAAAACGAATTCAGCCAAATAAAAGACAGAAAAGTCCTGAGACTGAGACATTTAGTGCAGCTGCAGGCTTTACCGGAATAGACGATGAGAATATAAGGTAAAGTGGTGAAAGAGATCTTATGCTTTCATTTTTGGGGATCTTTTTTTTTTAATTCAAAATTTCAAAAGTACAGATACGGGTCATGGGGCCAGAGATCTCGCTACACTTTTTGGACTTTTAGCCTTTTTTTTAAAGCTAAACTTATAAATAATAAGCCAAAATTGGTTATTACCATACATTAACATTTTGTGAGTTGGCTAATATGTAGCTAGGAGGGAGATCCTTTATCAGAGATGGGCTCTCTTTGAGCTAAGGGTCATTAGGAAACCTGATTTGTGGTCATGTTCTGTGGCAGTCACAGTCTTGTTTTTGTTTAATATCAGTTACATCTAGTGGGGGCGGGGGTTGGGCGGGAGCTTCCTGATGCCCTGGTGCTCTCGGAGTTAAGGGGCATCAGTAAGTAGTGTTTTTTTCTCCTTTTTATGTCTCTGTCGTCTTTTAAATTGCCAGTGACGTGAACGGTGGTTTCCTCCACCCATGGGGCTGGCACGCCGTCATATAGGTGAAATATCCCTGAGTACCGCATTAAACCCCAATCAATCAATTATCTAGTAGTGGGGTTTCCTTCGTTGGCATTGGGCTGGAAAGCTTTCATATGAGTGAAATAACAAATTAACAATAAGTACAGCATAAGAACAAACAATCTTACAAAGTATTATTAAACTGCCCTGTGAACTACTATGTGGACTGTTAAACCATATACCATTGGTGCTCATGACCAGTTAGAATTTAAGCAAAATACAAACCCGGAGTTTTTTTTTGATTAGTCCAAAAACAAAATTCCGTTTGCACAATGTAGGCATTGGCTCATTATTAGATTGTGTCTTGTTTGTTTATTGTACTAAAATAATGACTTATTTATTAAGCTAGTATGTTGAACATTTTGGTTTTCTGCAGTGAATTACCAGAAACTGAGACATCATGGGAAACAACTTCTGTTGGGACAGAACAATTTTCTAAGAGCTACAACCCTTTGTATGCTATGTCTACTGAGGATATTGCTAACATGGATCGTGAGGTTGCCGAGTTGATGGATGATGATGATGATGATGAATCAGACGATGGGAAAGCCATTGAAGAAGTGGAGGATGCTGGGATGGATCCGAAGCAGGAGCAGGAACTGAGACGGAAAGTCTTGGGGAAACGTGTTGTTCGGGAATCGTCCAGTGAAGAAGACAGCATGACAGGAGACTTTCCTAGGGGATGGCAACTAAAGAGGAAACTAAGCAATATTGGGAAATTGAAAGTTTTAGCGTCTCCTGAACGTGTTAAAAATGAGGATGAAAGTAGTGTGGATCTTGAAGATCATGAAAACATTGAGATTGACAGTGAAGAGGAAGCTAATGGAAAGAGATCAGTGCCAGAAAATGATTCAGATGAGTCTAATGATTCTATTGGTTCAATAGATGACATCATTGCAGAAGCTGTACAGAAGGAATTTCTATCATAGATTGTGGGTTAAAGTTTAAAGAAGTATGTTGGACTTTTAGGCAGCAATTTGTTATAGAATTATTAAATTCACGAACAGTTTTTGTATCTATAGGCTTCTTCCCGACGTAGATTGTGTAGACAGTGACATATATATAACCTAGCTATAATTAGCTGTCAATATAAATTTATATATTGTAGTTCATTAGGCCCAGTGACTGTGCTTGTAAAAAAAAAAAGCATTGCTTCTTTTTTTCTTCAGAATATACAGTCATGGGGTACTGAGAACTGGTTCAGAGGCAACAAAAACTATAAAAAGTGCTAGCTCAACATTAACAATTTTAAATGAATATTATTACATTTACTTTCAGCTTGGGTCCGGTGTGTAGTCTTCTTGGACCTTTTGGAATTTTCTGCTTTTGCTAGAGAAAGAAATACAGCCTTTACTTGGGTGAACCTTGACTATCGCTCTATCAAAGTCCTCTATAGCTCAGTCGGTAGAGTGTTGGCCCTGTAAGCCAAAGGTCCCGGTGGAGGCATGTCACATTTTCTTTCTCTGCATTTATAAAAATATTATATTGTGTGTCACAGTTCTTGTGTCTATCTAAAACTACTTGACTGTCGGCTTACAGGGCTTGGTGGTTAGAGCGTCTGACTGGCGTGACTACCATTCCCCCTTCAAATGCTATCTTAAGTTTTCGAAGAACCCACTTACTATTTACCTTTTCCCCTCTTTTAACCTCTATTCGATATGCATGGAAAAAGTGTTGCTCTTAGTGTTAACCAGAAGGGAGTCTCTGTGTCTTTGAGGCCCAAGTATTAATTTGAGACACCCCGCTTCTGTATAAATGGTGATTTTAGACACCATCTTCTTGATTTCTGGCTACCACTATGGTGTTACTGAATCTAAAATTTATAGATGTTACTCAGTTGAAAAATTTAAATTCTACAAAGTGGGTGTGGTTGACTGAAGGTTCCAGTGCATTGATGTACTCCCGAGTTTTGGTGCATCATAAAGGTGATTTGTTGTTGCTGCGTGTTTTGCCTGTCCTCCTGTGACTGTTCTGTGTCTTGTTATTGTGTGTTCTGGTGACATTATTTAAGGGTGGGCTGGCGTGCCATCAATCCTGCCGTTTTTGTTTAAGTGTAATACACTATTTTTTTAAAATATAAAACCCCAACCAATCAATCATTCAAAGATACTAAATTTATTGCTAAGTTGAGGAAAATTCCTGAACATCTATAACAAGTGTATATGTTTGGTCTCGATTATACAGTGTGCTACAGGAGAAAAATCTAAAGATAATTTGGTCCAAATTTTAAAAGCTCAACGGTATTGTATTATTGCATTTAGATCAAAAGATATTGCATACAAAATGGGCTCTGTTACTTTATATAGCCAGGGTTAATTAACAAATCACAGATCCGCTAGACAAAACATGCGGTTTATTCTGGTATCAAATGTGAGAGAATTTGACACTACAAAAGCTTGCAGAAAACTGATCTATTTTATTATTTACGAGGCACAACAGCATCATAAGTTGTTCGTTATCAAGTAAAGGGACTCCAAATTTGAACAATGAGACTATCTGAGCGAAATGACAAGCGCCCTCCATCTCATTAAATCAAAAGAACAGGCTATGAATATTCATTTTAGTTTCATTGATATTCAATGAGATAGTCAGAGAGGGTGCATCTATACTACTGTTTTGTTTATCCATAAGTCATTTCGCTCAAACAGTCCCATTTTATTACACCCTATCACCCACCTAAACAATTTATTCCTTAACCCTATTGCAAAAACTACCAAATTGAGTATGTATTGCCCTTGAATCTGACTGTGATAATACATTACTGGTGAGGTTTTAAATCTTAAGTTTGATCAGATTGTGAAGAATCCTATTATGTAATCTGCTTTACATGACAGTTAAAAAGATGCTAAATAAAATTGTTAAGAATGTTTACTTGGCGTTTTTTTTTAAAATCATATATATATATATATATCCTAGATATTTCCGCGTCGTCGGAAAGTATTTGATTTAAACCTTCGTTGTTGTGTAACCACCTTGGTCATAAGTAAGCCCAATTTTATGTAGTGATATTCAATAAATTGTTGTAAATTATTCGATCGGCGAATTCCAGCCGTATGAATACGTTTGGCCAACATTATTGGTATACGGCAATAGAGCAATGCATTTGTTTTAATCTTCAATGTAGTTGGGCTCAGATTGACATTCTATTTATTTATTTTAACCAAGTTATTGTACACATTCACACAAAACTCCTTTTTCGTAAAGGTGCTCTACAGTCAGGTTAGTGTGGACGGGTACGCGGTAAGCCCAATGTGAATGTTTAACACAAATAAAACATAATTTAAAGAGGCTATATACCTCAGAATTTAGGCCAATTATCGACAAACGAATTAAAACCTGGTTTTCTATATCTGTCCCAAACTATGTCCTTTAAGAAAATATCACCGCCGTGAATGTGCGATGTACCGTATTGAAATAATAATAAAGTTTGCAAAATCTGTAAAGCGACCCGCATTACAATGTCTAATGTATGCACGAACTCATAACTCCGTGTATACATCAGAGAGAAAAGCGTGAGAAAATCCACCATACATGGAAGCCATTTGTCTGCTGTGGCGTTATATGAAAAATTGTCTCTTCTTGGCGGGAATATTTACTAGGAAGACTTCCTCGAAAAATTCTGAGGTATCGCCTGCCCTCTTTAAACAGTGTCACTAAATTATAATTATAAACCCTTAGTCCGAATCCCGGGCAAAAAAAAAAAATGGTTTCGCGGGGATTCGAACCCACTGACTCAAAATGTTATAGCACACAGTCCAGCGCTTTATCATACAGTCGTACTGAGTGGCGTCTCGACTGAATTTTTTTTTGTCCAACTTACGTACATTAATATGTTTGGCCTTAACCGATGACGTTAAACCTTCTACCGCGTACCTTTTTACAATAGCCCTCCAGTCTGGGAAGTTGTCCGTGAAACTGAAAGCTTGGGATGGCGCCTATTTATCCCAAAGTTCCAGACTGCACTGTCAAAAGATACTCACTGAGTTGTTGTTCTTATCTGCTTTCTCTTTGATCGGAAGTTGTTGCTGATTGGCCAAACCATAGCTTTGGATCCTATGGTTTCGTTTGGCCCTTCTCCAAAATCCCATGGTTGTGATTGGTCAGCCCTCTTGGTTTTCTATGGTTCTGATTGGTCAGTCAAACCAAGATTGGTGGGTGACTCCCAAGTTCTCCCAAGTGGGTTTTAAGTTTGGCTTAAAGGGCTCAATTTCACTATGGTATTTCCTTTCCGAAGACACAATTAAGCTAAGAAAAATGTTTAAAGTATTTAAACGGTTAGCCGTTGAGTTGGACGGTAAGAGTTGTCGGGCTCTGGGTAATTTATGGTGAACGTCTCAAAATACAAAGTTTTACTTTGATTTTAAAGAAAAAAATAAAGTCAAAATTTTCAGTTTATGGCAACAATGGAAAGTTCATAACTTTTTTCTATCTGGGAAAAAATACAGAAACTCGCCGATTTTCCTTTTATAAACAGTTTTAGCCCATATAGAGGTTAGCGTTCTGGGGCCAGTTGCTCGTAGGACAATTAACCACTAATACCGGTATTAATTCACTAATACCCGATTAGAGATATACCGTTAACATGATATGACGTCATCTAATATAGCAAATTAATAGTGCTTTGAGCAACCGGCATCAGTTTATATCCAACTTTCCCCATGACGTCACTAAAGTCATGCTATATAGTAATCCCCTTGTTACGTCACCTGATTTTTCCATAATTAATGCGAATTTTTTTATGAAACAGTTTGAAAATCGCACAACAGTTAATGGTGTATCTTGAGACAATTTGGTGGTATATACCATTTGGGGAGTACTGAGTCTGAGCGATAGCGACCATGCAGTTTAGTGATTTGATTGACTTCGTTCTTATTCTTTGGTTGTGATTGGTCGAAACTTTCGAGTTGGATTTAGTTTTAAAGTTCTGATTGGACAACCAAACCAAGACTGGGGAGGCCAAACTGTTGATTGAGCGCTGCAGTCAACATAGGCCTAAATATTAATCCTTGTCTACGAGGCTCGCTTGCATGCTAAAGTAGACAAGTTTACTTGTCTAGACCCTTTTATCTTCCCTAGGCAATTCTTATGTCGCCTCAAAGTTCTGACAAATAAGGATATAGAGTCTTACGTCAACCGGCTTCGCACGGTTGCTCAAAGCAAGATCAGTATCTTATACCGGTATCAATTCACTAATCTAGGATTAGCGATATGCCTTCAACATGGCATGACGTCATCTAATCCACTATTAAAGTTAATAGGACTGAGCAACCGACCCGGAAGAGGACACCCCAACTATCTGAATAGAGGTCAACGATCTTCTTTTTCACCTAGATGCGAATAGGCCTATAATATACGTATATCTAATTGAATTATATACGGTACATGTAGTTTCATCTTGCCTTGGGGAGGTGAGGGTTCAGATCATTCTGCATCGGCTGAATGTTCAGAATAATTGTAGGCACTTGGCTATGGGTGACAATAGATGTGAATCCACGACAATTGCTCCTCGATAATTGCTCCGACGACAATTGCTCCGCGACAATTGCTACGTTCCCAATATTGATCTGCTGTATTTTTGCCAAAATCGGCGAAACATGTGGCTGACGACGGTCAATTCTCCGTAAGATATTGAAGGGCCTATTTGATATGTTTAATACTTTTTTTATTATTTTTTTTCCCTCTTTTTACCACCCACATAGAAATTCGTACCATCCGGGAGCTATTGTCGCTGGAGCAATTGTCGTCGGGGCAATTGTCGCCGGAGCAACTGTCGTTTTTTCGGAGCAATTGTCGGGTTACCAGACGATGTATACATTTACACTTTAGGTCTATACAGACCGCCATCCCCATTAATGACAATCCAACTAAATTATTTTAACACTGTCACACTCCGTCCGATATAGGCCTGTCAGTAAGCCTAACCGGCAATTATTAAATAAAGATAAAGACTAAGGAGTGACTTTGAATCCGTCACTATATAACTCTGGCCAAATATAACTTAGCCCTGTTAACATGAAGGAGAGGAGTACCCTGATCTAAATATAACCCAGATTTAATCATTTAATACGCATGTCTGTGCCAAAACAATGCTTGTTTTATTTAGTAAAGTCTGTATAACTATATACATATGACGAAGATAGTGTGCTGCAATAGCCTACTGTTCAGCAAACTTGTATATATTTATCTCTACTTGGATAAACTGGTATGCCTCGGCAAGTCACACATGCAGTGATTTGCAGTCGCCGTTCCTACTTAGCCTAAAAGCTAATCCAGTTTACACGTAAGCAGTCTGGTCTCGTCTGGATTATCTCCCTTGATCATATTTACACACGTGTTGAAGTCTTGCCGTCACATGTAAAGAAAATATGAGAGTATTTTGTCACATTTTATACTCACAATAAAAGTTTTACTCCAAGAAAAATGGTAATAAATGCGAACAAATTTGTAAAAGGACCCATAGCCATATCAGCGACATGAAGCGCAAGTGCTACAACACAGCCTCCATAGCTCAGTGGTTAGAGCACTGGTCTTGTAAACCAGGGGTCGGGAGTTCGATCCTCCCTGGGGGCTTGCGCGGATGCATTTTTTCTTTTCTTTTTCTTTTAAATAAACAAATAATATAAAAAAAACAACAGTATAAGCAAGCCCTTTTTTTTTTACATTTCAATTCCAGGATTTATTATCTATATTATTTGAAACCATATTATTTAGAATCTGAAATCTTACAATAAATATATCATAGAGATAGACAAATTTTACATGCCTCCAACGGCGATCAAATGGGGTTATATAAAATATATTTGACAGATTAAATAATCGTCATGCTACAACTAATACACATAATCTACTCTTAGCATTTTAGCATAATTGATAACTCTTTCTATCATATTTTTTAATAATCACGTCAGAAAGCTTCTTTACTTAGATCTAAGGAGTTGTTAAGGACATATTTGAGTTTTAAAATCTTGTGGGAAAATCTACAAAATTGGTTTTCACTTTTTGAACTTTGGTTAAATGAGTTAGCAAATCTGCTAATAACAAAAATAAGGCCATTTAGTTGAAATAAATTATTTTTCCTGAAGAAAGATATATATTTTTATAGAACTCGACATAAAATAGTTGTTTTTATTTAGAATCAGCGTTTTAAAATAAAACAATGTAAATATATGTCAAGTGTAAACAGACATCAATGAAAACATATTTTTTCTATGAGAAAAATAATTTATTTTAAGTAAATGTCATGCTTAGGCTAGTAAACTAAAAGGGGAACACAAAAACTGTTTATGCTACAATTGTTGTAGTGATCATGTCACTAAACTATTAAATTAAATGTATATTCAAATGTTATGCATCAGATATATAACTTTATTTTGTACACTTGTCCATTTTTAAGTTTTGCTATTTTAAATTTAAAAAAAAAAGAAATGTGGATAATTTTTATGTGCAAAGAGTACTTAAATAAAATATGGCATAAAATTTCCATCATACATTTTACTTACAGTACCAACAAATGGCAACACTTTAATAGCTAACCGCAATCCTACAAAAAATGTAATAGCAGTTTTGTTAACAACTATAATTTCACTAGGACATTTTTTTTTGTTTCCTTCCCCTAACACGTCTATATCAAATTTAAGATAATAAAGTAATAATGAATTATTATAATAATAAATGAAGAGGTAACAAGAGAAAGAAAACACACCAACATTTTTCAAATCCGACCTGAAATAGTTTCAAAAGGCTACGGTAAAACTCAAAGCATCCATGTTTGTCAATCGTTTATATTATATTTATGGTAATACTCTCCAATAAAAATGTATGTTTAATTAGCCTAATTTAAATAGGGTTTTTTTTTATGAAATTGTCCTCCACAAAATGAGAATAGGGCAGATATGCCTACACTAGAAGAAATGTATGTGTAAACAAAATATCTTTTTTAAGAATATTTTCTGACCATTATGTGTACGGTATTTAATAAATGTCTTTAAGTGTATTTTCTGGCTATTATGTGTATTTTAAAAAGGTCTTTTAGAGTACATTGTATTTTCTGACCTTTGTGTATAAAAAAGTACAAGAATCTGGGTGCTCAAAATTAAAAAAAAAACAAGTTGCAAGCCACAGAATAACACCAACCTGTGTGGATTTATAGTGTCTTTACTTTTATTTTTGTGATTCAACATAATTACCTGATGATACATGCTTTAGTGACAGTCTGACTTTCAATGCTTTGCTAAAAGACCTACATGTGTATAAATTGATATCACACGACACATTCTACACTTTTCACTCTGCCTGATTAATACGGCAAATAAATCGAGAGGAAACATCAGAAAAACCACCCCAGCAATAACCCAAGTTACCTCATGTTTTTCTTCATTTGTATATACCTAAGCAGGTCCACTGGGCAGACAGCTTGAACCTGTGTGGTACATCAAAGGAGGATCAGCAGTCTGCACTAATCACTCAGCCACAGCACAGGCTGCCTACCATTGAAGCCACCAGCTGTACACTTATTAATTTCAGACCACCTTAATGTCACAACATAAAGCTTAAAACTGATAAAACGCTGCGGTTCCACAGACAGAAGAAATTATTTTTTAAAAGCTTTACCAGTGATCTACGACTTTATGAAAACAGATACTCAACCAGATACACAGAACACCTCAACATAACAATTGTATTCATTAATCATTACAGTATTCAATGTTCAGATTATCTTTATATAAAGAAAAACGAAATGCAGATATTTTATTGCCTAGAATCTTTTTCATATTACAAAATGTAGGCCTACCACACTAAACAAAAGCCAAATAAAAAGGACGCATGTCTTGCCATATTTGCACTTTATAGTTGGGGTTTTTTTACACCGTTTTCAGGTCTTTTTAGACCCATATACATCATAAGAGTTTGAATCCCTAGCTGAGGCTTGTCCTTCAGCAGAGGCAAGCTGGCAGACAAACGCTTAGAGAAAACAATTATTGTGCTTTATCCAAATATCATTTATGATGGATTGGGGTTTTACTTTTCATGCAATTATATTTCAGTGTGCCACCAACATCATTGACTAGTTGGCTAGAAACAATAACTACAGGATAAACACAAGATGCATATACTGGTGGGATAAGTTTGTTAGCTTGCTTAGTCCGTTCTGGTGGTTATTTCAACTGTATGACGACTCATCGTTGCATTGTTGCTGTATTTGGTGGAAAACCGAAAACTGAGTTTAAAAACCACCACGCGATTTCAGGAATCAACTGGAAAAATTTCCATTTTCATGCAGGTCAACACCCGACTTCGTCTTCCGTTAAACCTGTGCTGACATTTAGAACAAACTGAGCCACAGAGCAGCCATGGTGAAATTGACAATGCAGTAATCCACAAGAAATATGGCCGTTTTCTGTTCAGAGAGGATCTAGCTCATTCCAACCAAATGCTATTGTGCTAGCCTACATCCACTAATTTCCACTAACTGTAATAACTGGACATTATTGCTGATTTTTTAAATCCAAAACACCAAAGACATCTTGCAAGTCGTGGTCTTTGAGCTCTCACAAAAATACCAATTTAACATTATACTGCATAAAAATTACTGATAATTTATTTTCAGTTCTCTTGTTCTTTTTCTTGATTGATTGATTGATTGGGGGTTAATGCCATACTCAGGGGTATTTCACCTATATGAAGGCGTGCCAGCCCCATGGGTGGAGGAAACCACCGTCCACAAGACTGGTAACATAAAAGACGAGACAAAAAAAGGAGCAAAAATCTACTTCCTGATGCCCCTTTACTCCGAGAGCACCAGGGCAGCAGGAAGCTCCCGCCCAACCACCCGCACTTTTTCTAGAAAACAATAATATAGTATGGTTTAATATATTAGTGTTTAGTTATTACACAGGGTGATAAGAGCCTCATTAGTTGATTTGACAAGTAAGAATTAGCACTGACCAATAAAACGTTTACTTTCAGAAGTCACACAAAGCTAGAGCACAAGTTTATTGCAGTGTATTTTCAAATCTCACAGGAATCTGGATACACACAAGGAATAACTGAAAGATGATGTCCTCAACATTGAACATTGTTTTCCACATTCAGAGTGACACTCCCTATTTACAAACACAAAACGATTTAATCCCTTTATAACTAATGATAGTCTATTCAATTTTCATGTTGCTGCCTCAGCCAATCCTGTTCTTCTATTTTCTTCGATGAATTCTTTTCCGCGACATTTCTTGCCGGTTATTGGATCAACAACGGCTCCCAGTTTAAACACTGTCTCTTTCACCTCAAATCGTGTTCTTTGGGAAACTCGGTCTTCAAGTTCCTCTATCAATACAAAGTCTCCAATGTTACATTTGTCTCCATGATCAATTGCCCAGTAATCTTTTCTTTTGTTAAAATACTGAAAGCAAAAAAAGTCCTGAATTAAATATCCCCCAATAATACCATTGATCTTTTGAGCTACATTTCAAATGGTGCCTTCATAGTTTAACCTGAACTAGTCCATAAGCTTAAAAAAGACAAATTTGTTTGCATATCCCAAAAGTTCTATGGTGCCATTCAGATTATTATTCACAAAAAGTATACACAAAGAAAAAAGTTAAGCACCCCCTGGAAATTCTACACGGACAAATGAAAGCATTGGTGTTGTGAGGTTACTGGCACACTGATATCTTAGCAACGATTGTAATCAGTTAGGGCAACATTCTGACAATAAGTGAACACCACAAGCCTCATTGAAATTAATGATTTAATCAGGATATATCGTCACACAATTAAAGGTGTATTTCCACATGAAACAATGTGGTTTTTAAGTATGGAA
>JAVFBY010425152.1:0-22683 GCA_034781015.1 Tonicella lineata
TTCTTAAATACTTTATTTCTTTTTCAAACTTTTTGCATTATCAAGATTATGAAAAGAAGATTTCAGAAAAGTAAAAAGAAAAAAAAGTCAAAATTTTCCTCCTGACAGGCCGCAGAGTCCTTAACTGTCTGATGTGTATGGGTACAACACATCATGGTCAATATATAGCTGATTTGATAGCAGCCCTGTTTGATGGCCATGTGCACAGCACACCAAGGTCATTCGGGTTAATTAAAACAGTGTTAAGCTTGTTTTACCGGGTAAGACACTTTAACATGAAAATAAAATTTTCTGACATAATTCGCCATTAGTAATCTTAACGGAGTCCGAGTTAAACATCTAGGGCCGGTTGCTTGAAGCTCTATTAACTTAACGGCCAGTTAGATGACGTTGCACAACAATGGATTACGATTGTTGCATGATGTCAATTTCTTTGTTACGCAACGTCCTCTAATTGGCCGTTAGGCTCATTGAGCTTTGAACAACCACTGGCCCCTGAAGATATAATCTGAGATTGTACCGGAAACAAACGCTTGCCTGAGTAACGTCACAAAGTGTTTTCGATAAACCTTATGCAGACCTTATCGTGATTTGAACTGAATTAATTGTTATGGTGCTAATACATGGTCGCATTTGGTTGTTTTGGATGTTAACAAGATTTACTAGGCTACACAACACGATTTATATTCTGGTGAATCCATATTCTGTTGAATTCTCATTTATTCTTAATCCGTATCTAAGTTTCAAATGTGTCTTACACTCATAATGACTGACTGGGCAAAGTTTTAAAACAAACTGATGTTATACAAATAAAGCCATTATATTCTATTGCTGGTCTAAAGCGGAAAATAACTAATTTGAGATTGGTACCTCAACTATACATACCTCCAAAACTTGGTCGTAGTCGTATATCGTATCCATCAAGCAGACTGTTTATCATGCCGGTCACATTATTGAGTAAATATGAACTGTTTTTGTTACGAAATGAATCCGTGTGGTTCTGGGAATCAGATTTGGATGCCCGACTTCCACACAGACATAGTGCATACATCATGTAAAATGACCACATGCTCATTCTAGTCAATACCATCCTTATCTTCAATTCCATACTATGATGTGCTAGACCACTTCCATTCTAGAAACGGCTTCGTTTTGTCTACATCAGCCTCTGTGTCATCATTTTGTTCGATATACAGCTCCCCAAACAACGACAATACACGGCACGCAAACAAGTTGGGATGTTAACAGCAGTAGTCATAATAGCCATGATGATATTGCCCTGGAGTTAACCATTCCGTTTCTACATGTGCCAGCCATTGGTATCGTCCTCAGTGTTGTCTGAGGACAGGCTCCGCATGCGCGAGTGACGTCACAATTGAACCGAATCGCAGTACGTCTAATACACAGTTAAACCCGTTGGCCGTTGGGATAACGTACGGGGATTTCTGAAAACACACATCATCACCAAGTTGATAGTATTTCAACCGCCTTGCTACACAAAATGGCAACCTTCAATTACCGTTTTAGAGCGGCCAGAAAGCTCCAGACGATCTAGGCAAATGTTGAACTCAGCAGTGGATCCTCATAAGGATTTGCATAGCACTGTCATTTTCTCTACACAACCAGTTATTGATTCCATCTCGTCTGTGAAGCTCAGCGTGCCATGAAAATATCCGTCCGCCACTGGAGAATAAAATCCTTTGGACAAACGCAGTGTACAAAGCTTCTGTGATCTGGAGTACCTAAACAGAGGCACCCGTAGTACACAGATCTCATAAAGTAGATCCAGCAGCAACTAACATATCCGTTTAAGTATCCTTAGAGACTTATCTTGCTACTTAAGCTTTTTATTTAACGCCCACAACTCACTTTAAGTCCTATTGTTCTCTACAGCATATACCACACCACTTTATGTGTTTAGCGTGTACAGGTAAATACTTTCTGGTCAAGGGATATTGTTAAGCTTATCAAAAAATAAATACCAGGTTATATGAAACTTTGGTTAAAGGTGAGATAGCTTCACCAGTTACATTTATATGTGAAGTTGTCTCTAACGTCTGAAACGTTCTATCAAAATTAACCGTAGTACGGTCAATTATTAATATGTGCCGATCCGCAGTATTATCGGCATATAAGATCTATGTTTTGCCCACGGCTAAACGCTACATTAATACACACGCAATGAACCTTATCAAAAAGCTAAATCATCTATACTCGGATGATTAGAACGATTCAATCATTAATGAGTATTGAGTTAATTAAGTCCATGGTCTAATATGAGTTGGCCCAGCAAGGTTATGCTGAGAAGTATGGTTATACATATAAACCTAAACCAACAAAAGAAAACTAAGTTAGGCAATATAACTCAAATATTTGCTGGAATTCTCTTTAATATGCAGCAAATATTTGAGTTATATTGCCTAACATATTTCCTTTTGTTGGTTTAGCTTTCTATGTATATGCAGGTTATATAGATTCGTGCAAAATTAACAGTTCTGTTTTCGAGAGAACACAAATTATACCAGAAACGCGGTGTCAGCACACTGATAGATACGTTTTCAAATGATGTTATGCAGCAAATATTTGAGTTATATTGCCAAACACATATTTTTCTTTTGTTTATTTAGTTTTATATGTAGATGCAGGTTATATAGATTCGTGAAAAGTGAAGAGTTCTGTTTTCGACAGAACAAAAATTATACCAGAAACGCGGTGTCAACACACTGATAGATACGTTTTCAATTGATGTTATCACTAATGTTTACATAGTAGTTTATAATTGTTCACGCCACAGCGTAGCTGAAATACCGCTGAATGTGGCGTAAAGCACCAATCAATCAATCACTATATTTAGGGACAACACATCCCTAGTTAGACGAGCTTCTTCTTCATAACATTGTGCCCGTGTATACGTGAAACGAACCAACGCCCATCGGATTCAGACAAACACTTGCCAGTAAATAATGTCGTCGAGCTAAAACACTATTTATCAAAAAGCTAAATTAAGGCATATAGTGCTGGCAGTTCGGTGTCCGTGGTTTGACTTCCGTACAGGAAGCCTGCACAATTTTCTAAACTAGAATCTGTTCTAAGAAAGTGCTATAGCAAAAAAACGAAAATGTTGTTAATGGTCGCTTTCTAAACGAAAAAAAAAACTTAAATGTTGACTTAAAGGATGACAACTAATAAATATAATGAAATCGAGCTTTATTTGTTCACAAGTCATGTTTTCCTGTTCAGACCTATGACCTTTTCCACCAATACAAATCGTATACATCTTAGTTATTGGAGACAGTACCTGGATTTCTATTCATCGAGGACATCTAGCCTAAGGCCAACATGTTAAAGTCAAGCAGCCAAAACTAATCGGATTATTTTGACAGATTCCATATTGACTATCTGCAGCCGCCCGCGGAATAAGAGGCTCAGTCGATGAATAAGAATTTTGGAGAAGACTGTACTTAAGAAGACGTGTAGGAGAACTTTGATACCGAAACCATATGCCTTTCTTCATGACTATTTTATGTTTTATCACCCAATAAGGAAGAGAAGGTTACCAAAATCATTGTTTCCGGGGCTGAAATTTTCTAGATTTGGTAATAAATAATGTTTATCTCATCCCATGCGCTACTGGCTTTTATCTGCTTTGCAACGTTTAACGTTTTTAGGTCTACAATCACATGTCGGATATGATATAAAGAGGTCTTTATCTATTCTAATGTTTCTATTACACACAGTATATTCAGCTGTCGTTGTACGCAATAACCATAACGCCACATACATATTCATTGTGTTATATGGGCAATAGCGGACCTATAATTGTTATCAAAGCAAACAGTACAGACTATAGCGTGCAATAAAGAAACACTGTTTTGCGAAATCCCAATATAAGCTGTATATTAAATAATGTTAGTTAAATATAATTCCGTTCAGTTTTGTGTCGCCTCGTATATTGATATAATAAATGATCTGTCCTACAGCTGGGGTTATCCGTATTTCTTTCATAAATTAATTTAACCGCGCATTAAATACACGCAGTATACCGAGTTTCCTGGAATTTCGCTTTGAACAAATTTTTTTTTTATTATCCACTAAGCATAACTAAATATTAAATAACTTGAATGGATATAGTTTACAAGACGCTAACAAATATACACAGATTTCAGTTTTGTAAATATATGGTCGGACCTCACTTGTCGTTAGCATTTTTAGTCATGTTGTTTAGTATTTGAGACAGTTTTATGAATTTCTGTTGCTAAAGACGAGGAGAATTGTTCATCAATAGATATGATATTTTCAACCTGAAAATATTAGCACCTCCGCAGAAAGTTGTGTTCAGAGACAACAAACCATGTGTATGTTGAGAAGATAGTTAACATTCGATCTTACTGTGACGCAAGAGATTTAATATTTGACCACACTGTGACGCAAATGAGATAGCAAGTATAACATCATACAATCAATTAAGCTATTTGTTATATGATTTAAACCTGATTTAAATAGCATAATGCAATAAAACAAACGCAGAGTTATTCAAATCTGGACTTAATCAGATTAAGCCATTTCATTGATTGATCTATGATTGGTGTTTGACACTGAGATGAGGGATATTTCAACTATATCAATGTCTTTGTCAGTCAAATGGGAGGAGAAAACCACGTTAACGTCACCGGCATGATTAAAGACAGACAACGACAGGGCATCATGTTGCCCATTTGCTCTGTGTTCCATCATGAAGCTCCCGTCAACCACCCACAAGCTTATTTTATGATACAACATAATACACAAAAACACATAAAGCTAATTTGTTTTTGTATAGCTTTGTGTTACTTATTAACGAAGCTTTAGCAAAACACTTAGTACTTGAATTAATCAGTATAATTGACTGAATTAATTTGTGTTTCTGATTAAAAAAATTGGCGTACATTGTTCTGTGATTTTTGAAACAGGTCAATGGGAACATTTTTACTTCATGTTTATTTAATATTATTGACTAGCCAAGCATGTCGCATAAAAATATAAGCACTATATTAGTAGGCCTAAATCTTTGTTTATTATTTTATATGTAGGTAGAAGAATAACACCTTCGCGTGTATACGTCTGATTGTCTGGATTTGTTTTCCAGACTATCAATTGCCGTTTAGTAGCTCTCACAGATTCTACAAGATATCAATTATTTAAGTCTCAGGTCCACTTAGTACTTTGTGGCGTACGCAACTACGCATTGGAAACAATTAGTCTTGATTTAATGGACACACTAAACGATTGCACATAATGGAAATGTAGACCTACACCTGGTCTAAATCTATGGTTATGATGGTAGCCTATTAAAACGGATTTTAACCTCATGTTCAATTAGAATAAATGGTAATGTAGTGGTTGACCATTTTAGTCCAAATTTAATCAATATTAATTTATTTCATCAGCCAGTGACCCCCGTGGGTGTTGTGTAAATAGATCAACAGACTTCATGGCCATAATCCAGAATTAACCATGGACAAAATATAAGTGAAAACGATGATGACTTCAACCACAAGAGACGGATACATGTTAGGCCTCGGACAATATAACCAAACTGGCACTAAAAATATACAATCATACACACTCCAGATGGGTCAGAGATGCACTTTGCCCTATATTGTCAATAATTAGTGTAACATTATAACTATTACATTCGTGATTACTGCAATATGGTTTTAAAGAGAATTTCAAGGGCTGTTTCGCTTTAAAATGAACTTGTGCAACTCTAGTTCAACGCCTATAATCTGAATTGTTTTATTAGGACAAAAAAACGAAATAGTAGTTAATGAAATAATACATGTATAGCATAATGATATTTATATGAGACGCTGTGTGTGGTCAGCGAGAGTAGCCTTATGCATTCCATTATATCGATCAGGAAATATTAGCTTCTTGACAAAAATATCTAATAACCCATTATTCTTTTGACTTTCACTCAGGTCTGTAAAACAACAACGTAAAATGTGTCTGTGGTGGTGGCATAAAACAAATAAACACATAATTAGCGGGTAATGGCAATTGTGTCTCGCCATTAGCTGGGGGTAGGAGAGGCAGCCGTGGTTATAATTGCTTACAGAATACCAGTTTATTGATTCGAGGCTTTCATTAGAGGGAAACCATTTCCTTGCGATGATATGACATACGATGGCGTCTGTGAAAATCTTCTATCGCTATACCTCAATCTAAACGTTGGGGGTGATCACGATGGTGGATTATACCCGACCCTTTGTCTCTCCTATCGAAAATGTTGACCCTAGACGTCTGTGACTCCTGCCCATCCTATTTGTCTTACTATATCGTACTAATTGGTACACGGGTTGACGGCGGCTTGACATAAATGGCAGCTTATTTATCGACTCTCATTCATAAAACACACGATAAACCCGAGTAAGTGCCACAAGAAAGAGCTAACATTTGACTAGTTCTACTTCAAATGGTTATACTTGAAATAACGGTAGACAGTGGAGACAATTCAAGGCAATAAGTTAACCCGGTTGGCAGTAGGGTCATATTGGCTACTTCAAGGGAGCCGAATGTCATATCAGGCCGTACCACACTTACGACGATTTAGTTTTTCCTTTCGTCTGCAGAATAAATTGTAAATTAATTGTAATTCGATGGCACGGAGAAACTGCATCGATTTCCTGCTATATCAATACCGTTAATATAAAAAGATTGAAGATTCCATATTTTTGTAAGACGCCAGCTACAGCAGATTTATACAGCGGTGGAGCTGGAAGCATGGCTTGATTACGTAGGTACGGTTTGAAGGAACTGTCTCAGAAACAGCCAGGACTAGTTCAGAAGCGGATGTGTACTGTTCACAGAGGGTTCCTACATTCGGGGCTTAATATAGTAAAGTAAGAGATAGCAGAAATGGCCCTACTTATTGGGATTATTATCACTGGGCGGAGAGGTTGACTGATGGACACGAAGCATACGAAATCACCCGAAACTCAGCTCCTGGATCGATGCAAGAGCTGCTGTGTAGAGAGGGTCTAGACCAAATGGTCCTTAGCCCGGCTATCGGGCGTGATTGTGAACGCTCCCAGTGTCATTGCTCTGCGAAAACTCCACGAGTATATCTACACAGAGGTGGCACATTCCCATTCTGTCTCCTACAGTCTACCTACATTATTGTCCCTAGCAGTTAGTACGGAATCACCAGATACACGCCAGTCGACAATGTTTAAAGGGAGCCGAGGATTTGTCTTAAGGAACTTTATCACATATCTGAGTACTGTTCGGACTTCGTCACCCGTTTCAACAGATTGAACAGGTTAGCTACCAGCTGTGTATTAATCTGATTTAAGTTTCGTGTGAGCTCCTAGCAATCTCTGGCTATCTGGATTCATGTTTTAGCATGGTGCATTAGCTCGTGTATGTCATGACAGATAAAACAGCGGCTGCTATCTCATGGGACTAGTATTACCACAGTCAGAAAACACAAAGCCTCCTGGGTAAAATGGTCACACGTGAGCAGACGTGGTGTGGTACTGAAGTGCCTGTCCTAGCTGCACTTTTGCATTAGGACTGGTCAAATGATCACGTTTCTTTCACCAGTGAAAAACATTCTTCGTAACTGTGGAGATTGGGGTCCACGCTCGATCGGGAACATGTCTCATCACTGTGTCAACTGTGTTCGATTTATTCTTTTATCCGGCAGAAACAAGGACATCATTCTCTACCCGTTATTGTTAACTATACTCTGGTAAGTGTTAACTATCTTTATCGATTATATTGCCCACTAGATCGGGCAAGTTTAGTACTACCTGTCATGTACTGAGCGTTTTATGTTTTACTGTTGTTTCTCATACGCCCAAATGACAACTAAAATGTTCACACTAATAGTACAATCCGCAAATTTGTGCAGGTGTATATTTTCAACATTTTTAATATGTAGACAGAAATATCTTTAAATTAATATAATCAACAATACATATTTTGTTTTATTAAATGTATCCATCTTTTGTTAACCCGTTTACTTTGATACGGCAAATAATTGCCACAACGATTATTATATTAATAAAAAATTGTTATAATTTTATATATACAGTAAACATGTTCAAGTGTTACATTGGTATCGCGTTGATATTGACCCATTCAATCAGTCCTTCGCTCTGGCCTGTACGATTTGACAGTATACCGTTTGAGCACATGTTCGTTCGATACTCCACAGAGCGAGGTTTGTGTTTCTGGCTCCCCAGTTCTCATCCTTGCTGAATTGGGAAGGTGTACAGAGGGATCAGGATTGACCATATGGTAGTCCCTCTGATCGCCGAGATATCCAACTCTCTGGGTTTGTTGACAGAGCAAGTCTTTTCACTCACGCTTACATAACCTATCTCTTGTGCAAGTAATATACGCTATATTTGATCTTCTTGAGTTTGTTTGACTTCCAATAAGACTAGATCAAACTGAAAAAAAAAAGTTATCTAAGTGATATTTGCAGAGGAGTTGTTCCATTAGAACCTCATAGATCGCATTTAGGTACAATTTGTTACTCAATCTAGGATAATACCAACAAGAGCTTACTCAAACATGTTAGCTTTATTCGGCTATCTAATTCAATATTTCAGATATTGTTATCGCTAAATATTATGTTATAACTGAATATTATGTACGTGTTCCTATGTCCGTTATTAGAATTACAACGCTTACATAACACGTAGTAAAATCGCTTTGCATTTATTGAGACTTTTAGCCATGATATGAATATTTTGGGTTAAGTAGATATCTGATTTTGACTTTGCTTCACAGCGCGAAAGGCGGGTAACAAACCAAATCGAAGCGGTCATGAACCCAATTGTGCAACCACTGAGTTTGCCATGGTGGCTGTCGGCATCTCTTAATAAAGCTAGAAAGCAGTAGAGTTGGGCTTTGCTAAATGAGCTAGCTCTCCGGGTGCTCCACTTAGTCCTGGCTTAGTGCTCTTCCTACCGTACAAATACATTCATCCCGCATTAGAACGCGGCTAGAAAAACACAGGACATTCTCCTAGCTCTCATTACTCACAGGAATTTATTTTCAAATCAACACTCATTCTTCGTTCAAACACAGCATCGATGTGATCTAATATAATGCATAGAATGTGCCACAACTTGCTTAACTTCTACTTGGTATTCTGATATTAAATAATTCCCCTGCCTATTGACTGTGTTGTTAATGGTATTGATAGAACGGCCGGTCAGCTCAAACTTTACTAGTAAGGATATATCGTACAATAATTAGTATATGGGGTGACGAAAAGCTTTCAGATATTTGCTGGCACAATATGTGTGGATAATGAATCGCACTTCCGTTGAGACGTATTACTATTATTAACTAAAATGCTATCGGCAAACTTGTCGGTCATCTGCCATGAAAGCTTTTATTTGCAGAAATCAGTAATCATTATGCGGGCCTTGTTTTACAGCATGGATCGCCATTTCCAGGTTACATTGATTGAACGCAAAGGCATTTGCCAATAAATTCTTTGTCGCTTCGTTTCTGTTAATTCGCTGACAAAATCTATGATGATAAGAATGAGTAGAAGTCTGCCCCTTACTATCCGGGTTAAATCGACTGACGGGTTCGATATAGTGTCTCCATACAACCGAGTGCCCCTTTGCCTTTTGTTGAATATATTTACATTTCCACCTAACTCAGTTCAACCAAGAGATTATTGATTTCTTCAAATGAAAATCTACTGGTGCATTGTTGTTCTATAAGTTCATATTTCTTACTACAGTTCACACCAGTTGATAGTTGAATTTAAACTGCAGAGACAACATGTTTATATAGAGAGGAGACGTTGAAAGTAAACTGTCTCTGAAAAACCAAACATATGTTTAAACTAGCTAATAGTTTACTGATAAAAAAGGAGGAACGTTAACAATACATGTACATATAAAATCACTCGCATGTACTAATGCAATTTATGTTCATCAGCTTGCAAACTTACAGTTAACCATTTCTTTGATGCTTTCATTATTTATTTCATTAGGGGTTGTATAATTTGTAATGGTTTCGTGAGAATATCCTATCAAACTATCGATACGTAATAATATCTATACGCAGTGACATTCGGGAGAACTTTGTTTTGTTAGTTTCAATCAGATGGAATTGTGAACAATTATTATCTATTTGGTAGGCAGGAAGTATAACTTCAAGGTCAACCAAAGACTGTAACTTTGCTTTTTACGTGTAAGAATACATTTTCATGCTGTTCAAAAAATGTTTTACTTGTAAAATGTAAAAATTGGCCCTTGATATATGACCGTTTGACGTTACACAGCCTCAAGCAAATTCATGCCGTTGACATCACGGTGGGAATTTCAAATGACCAATCACCGCTGTTTTTATCACTATCTAAACCAATCCAATCCACCTATCAATTGCCCACCATGGCGTCATCAGTTAAAACAAATCAGTTCATATCGCCTGACTTTCAAGCATTATTTAACAGTGTTCTTTTCAAACTTTTATCCATTTGTTTTAAAAATCGTAATCATGAAGCCTACATTTTCATTTCAAATTGTTCCTGTTAATAATTAAACCCCTTTTGGGGTTGATCTTTAAAGAAATTACATTGAATAATTTTGTCCAAAAGTAGATTTTAACATATAATGCGGAATATAGTGTCAAATAAAAATCATCTAGGTAAATGCTTTTAAACTTATCACATGCGAGGGTGTACAACTGTAAAGTGGTAACGTTATAGTAAACATTTCAAATTCAATAGACTAAACAATGTCCATGGTTACTTGATATCTAAATGACAACGCATCGCTGTTAAACTTATAATAGATTACGGTTTCAACAGCTATGCATTTTGCTTTTGTTAAGATTTATTATAGCATAAAACGCCTATTTTATCATTAGAGTCCACTGTAACGGCATTTGCCACTCCGAGTTGGAATATGATGTCTTTCCCATTTGGTTGTGAATTTATTCTGTAACTATGTGAAGTAGCATGAATTGCATTTTCTCACGCAAGCTGAGTAAGTTGTAGTCTGGATCACACCCACGGATAAACCCGCAAATCGTTCATGCTGATTGATTGGATTTTAAGAGAACATGGGAAAAGGTGATATAAATACATCAGTTAACATACTCAAGCACTTAATCCAATACTAGTCGATTCGTCATTAAGATAAAGAAAGCCGATGACTGATATCCAAATGTTCATTTATTTACCATATATTGTCTCAATTCACACAGTCAGGATGTTTTTGCAATGCTCGCAAACATGTATCGAACATGAAGTTGGCTACAGTTCAAACGAGGAGCGACTGTCGCTTGCGATGTTATGGACCATTGTGGCGTCATTCTGTATCGTTGGAACGTCAGTATATAGACAAGTCGGCCACATAGGAACGCAGCAGGGAAAGTTTGAACTTTAAAAATATGTCGACTTCAAACCGAATTAAAAGTAATCCGTTTTCGTTTGTGTCTACAGCAGCTTTGGCACTGCACTTATACTTTTCAGAAATTCGTTTTTGATGATTCTGTTCGATGACTTTACGATAACATTATGACTGACGTCGTTTCAGTCCTTTAAACAAGGCAAACCGGTTTGAAGTTGCTTTGTGTGACCACACGAAACTGAATAAAGTGATTTTAATACCCTTTGATTTACCGTTAATTGACATCTTAGTACGCAATTAGTACGGTAAATTAAAGGATGTTGAATGCAGTTTATTTCCATATGACCTATAGTGTGGGCTTATATATATTATAACCTCGTTTATTTTTTTTACAGTTACGGTAGAAAACACACTATTCGTTATTGTCAGATGGCGTTGGAAGCTTGTTTGTAAACTTCTAAGTGACTAGGTTAGATGCTGAAATGTGTACTTTCTGAAATTTGAAGGGTAGGGTTTCATTTGGGTGTAAATAGAGCTATCGTCTTGGAAGTGTATTGGACTAGTGACTGTCACTAATCCGCCGAGTCTTAAGAGGGGACTAGACAAGTCTTTCTCCTTACACTCTCAATGCAATTTTACTTAATTTTAGCTCGTTGACAAGCTCAATCTGAATGCGTATGGTTAGTGGTGGGCGACACGCTCTTGACCCTTTCTTCTATCGAGTTTCTGTCCTATGCCATCAGACTGATGGTAGGACATCATAAGTTCATTGGCAGAGGCAATAAGCCCTTCAAGGACTGCAAGTCTCTGGGGAATCAGGGAAAGTGCCAATCAACAAACCAGTGGCCGTTAAACAACAAGTTTCGCTCTGTCGTTGAGTATTTATTAGACCAAGTCTCGGATAGCTACCTTCGGGTCAGCGGCCTTAGTTAGGCTATTTTAAGGCCACAGTTTCCAAGTGAAAGGCTATACCCCAGTGGGTCAAAGAATATTTATTGCTTTTTACCTGAAGCAATAGGTCCGTAGTAGAACTATTTTTGTTTCATCAAAGTCTGTCCTGCTGTGCCCGTAAAATCTAATTAAACTAGAGAGGGTTGCTTTACAGATACAACACAACCAAACCTAAAGTAACGTTCTCTAATTTATCGTTCCTCGGAGCTACCGCCTGATTACCCTCATTATTTCTTATTGCCATGGTATCATATATCCAGCAAGATTCATTGTGTATCTGCGGAATTTGTGGGAGTCTGGCGTCACTCTGCAGAGAGCTACTTGGTCATATTTGTCATTGTCGTCTTGTAGAAATATCGATAAAGAATCCAGTAGTGTTCGTTTAATATTGGCTGGCAGTCCATCTATCAGGAGAGAATATGCGTGCTTATATAATCAAGAACAGTTTCACCCTAAAACCAATAGTCTGGATATCCCTTGAAGCCTTCAAAAACTTCCCGAGCAGCTGGGTTACAAGACGGAAGACCAGCATTTTGAATACCGCCACTCATCGGTGTACTCGAGAGAATGTTGCTTCGTCTTAAGAACTTCCGGTATTGGCTGTTGTGGTATTTATTCCAATTCCTACAAAGCTTTACTCTTTTCAATCATAAATGCCACGTTATCTAAACCTGATATAACTGTTCAGCGACATATCCCGAATAGTTTTACAGGACGGCGCTAATAAAAATGTACGCAACAAACTACAAAACAATATTTATTATATGACAATTGCGTTTATACTGTGAATACTAAGTTAAAAATTAATAGTATGTCAAGCGTTAAAAGGTTAAGGGTTATCATCTCAACGTTATTTTATGATTATAGACTCTTTCTTGCACCAAGTACAATTATTAATGAATTTAACGATTTCAAGGGCTTGGCGCCATTCAAGACATGAACCGGTCGTTTACGGGGAATCGATTGAGTACGCATGTTTTTATATGGGTATTTTTCACAGCTGGCTCAATTTGTCTCCAATGTTTTTACCCAGTAGTTGTTTCTTAGTTGCGATCATTTTGCCATGTAACCTGTTGTTAATAGCTGCAGAAAGGATGTCCTTACAATCGGTCTTCGCCCTTTGGAGGATTCAGGTGGCAAAAAGAGCACTCTGCATGTAATCTTGCTTATATAGCACACACAGGGGATTAGCAGCACGACGAAACCAAATACCCTTTATTTAATTAGACTATTCCCAAATGAATTCATACATTTTCCAGTTAGTTTTGATTAGAGAAAACGTGAGCGATTATCTCAATATTGTTATCCTAATGCATTTATTTTACACTTAGTTTCCAGGAGACATAGTCGGTAGGCACGCTCTCAGAAAACGAAGAAGTAGTTGGATAAGAATCGGGTGTCGGGCCGAAGAGTTAAACACTTGACCTGTCACGTTTACAAAAGAATTCGGTCAAGATGTGTCCGTGATTTTCTTGTTCAACCCAGTGTCCAACAACAGCGAATTAAAAGGAAGGCTCCAAAAGGTTGAATACAATCCAAGTTGTCTCGAGTGGATAAAATAACAAAGTGACATGCGTGTTTCTGTAAGATTTCTGTTCTTTCTCCAGCCAAAGCCCCCCGCCCCTACCGTCTCAAACGTGGCAAAGACATTGCGGTATTGTAGCTATTATACGGGATTACCATGTCCGGCAAAATACTGTTAGAACTAATCAGATACACGGGTTTGAGTTAAGCTTTACGTGTACCACGTTTAAAGAATGGACGCCAGAAAATCAGCCACCCTTTCATCTCCCCTCTTCCGAAGTACACTTAAGTTTTCATTCTACATTTCACTGGACATGGGGTTTACAGTTCTTGCTTCGAATATCCTTTGGTCATCCCAGACAATGGAAAATATCCAACGGAAGCTTAGTTGCTGGTAGTTGGTAAAGAATCGATCTCCTGTCGTCGAAGATGACCGATAAGTTTTCCTCACGAGAAACAATTTGTCTAGCAAGAGCTCGGCTTGAACAACGCTTACAGTGTCGGTCGAGTTTAGCTTTATGCTTCCCAAGTTTCATCTCGTCAATGCTATGCGTTTAATTAGCGGCTCCTTGTCCCCGTCAATATGGAATTGAAAACAGATTTTTCCTTCCGACGGGGCCATATGTCGATTGGAAGGATTCATCAATACAGCATTAAACAAGAAAACCCGTCTGATCGACTGCTTGGTTACGCCTGGTACTCGCCAGTTAATCATCTCTATATACAGCATAACGATTAGGGTCCTGTTGATTGAAACTTGTCTGCGCCTTGAGAAAACAAAGCGTGTGGCGCGTCTGTTATATATAAGGGGACTATATGTTTTAATAGAATATAGGGCGTCTAATGTACAAAGATATTAGTTTAGATTAACTCCAGCAAAAGGTGTAGAAAGCTATTAGTTTTAGCGGGTACGTTGCGTGTTATACCAATGACACATTTATATTTTACAGTCACTGCTCTTCACGGAAGACCGGTGGATATGTTTTTTTTAAAGGCTAAGCTGGTAAAAGACAAAAACATATAACTAGATTTATATCGCTCATTAAAGACAAGACAGCACCAAAAATTAGTCCAATATGATGGAATGTATAAATCGTAAGCTGTTGTACAAATACACGAAAAATATATTTTTTAAAACTTAATTGGGACCTTAAATGATATGAAAAAATAACAACTTGATGGACCTGCCTAACTTCTCAAAGAAACAAGTAATATTATCGTTTATAGTTTGCGGGGAGATGGGATATACAATCGGGCGGAATTGACAACCGACATTCTTTTACCATTAGGGAAATCCAGACCGTAACCGATGATGATTCCCTGACGTTTTGAAACCGATTAATTAAGAGAACAATCTATGAATACTGATGGGTAGTATTTCTCTAGGGTGTATAGGTTGGATGAATAGACCATTAAGAGTGGAGCTGAGCGCAGTAAGTCTCAATTGTACCATATAAATGTTATGTCTGGCGTTCACCACTAGCGTTGCTTTTGTAAGTATTCTACTAATTTAAATACTTAACTGTATTGGTCTGTGATAGTGCACACTATTGTAAGTACATCTGGCTTGGTTTAAACACAGATGAACACATTTGAGGGGAGACGTTTGACATTTAGAAAGTGCTATATGTTACAATCTGACAGGGCATATTATCTAGTGGCTTACTGTGAAATGCCTCTAAAACAAGTTACTGTGAAAGAGTTTAAATTGTGTATCCCTAGTCACTTACAACTCTTGTCAGAAACGGAACGAACTTTCTGTGTGGTTTGCTTCAACGGGTAGTCAGCGTTATGCCATGTGTGTGAAGTTAGTTTGACATTCGAAATTCTCAAATGAGATTCATGTTCGAATGTCTTGAGAATTTCTTGAAAATATCTGATGATTATATTTTGAATCCCATCAGCGAATATCGTTTATATGTCGAATGTGGAACTGACTTCATGCGCACATTATACTGAATTTGCTTGTGTCACACTACATGATGCGTAGATTTATATGCCATCAAGTACAACTTAAAAATCCGTGTTCACATATTTATATAATACGAACTATTTGGTTCAAATAATAAAAACAGGAACCCGTTCACTTTTTTTATAAAGCGCCTTGAACTGTCAGTTAACGTATTGTACATCGTCAGTGTTTTGCTCCATGTTTGTCTCGTGACCGTTTTTGTCCGTAGCCAATTGCTTGTGTGGGTGAATGTCTTCTCTTATTAGCAATACGGATTAAAAGAGTCGGTTTTGAAATAGCATACAAACACGAGACAAGACATTATGTAATATACGGTGAAATATCGAGCGTGCCATGTATTATGCTTGTAGCTTAAGCCTTATGTTGGTCTCTGTAGATCAATTTATTAGTTTACATAAAGGTGCTCATTAAGATTCTGGCTAGAATCACAAATTACAGATGTAACGATGAGGTGATAAGATTCCGTTGAGAGGATCGTGTTCCGACTACCATTAAAGGCAAAAACATAACTTTAGCCATCGATAAATTTATCAGAATTTTTTTTTTTACTCGGGAACTTTCGTTAAGCCAACATTTTACTCCAGCGATAACATTATCTCTGAGTGGCACCAAAGTCGTTTTGGTGATGATCATCCTTCAGCCTACATCAGGCGAACGTGAACTGTAATTACATCCTTTTCCCTCACCATGCATAAAATTCTAGAAAGTAACGCTCTGGCGACACATACGTCTTTCCACATATTGAAATTCTCTCATATGTAAGCGATATTGCTAAATTAAAAACGAAATTTACTGTGATTACTTGTTCTCCAACGGCATGGTTTATGGTTTAATTTATTTTTACATCACATTTATTACTCACTTTCGGACTAAGAACATTTCTTAAAGATGTAGAAATCTATGATGGTATGACTTATACCCATTTCTTAGCGGACATACACAATGTAACATATTTATGTATTGCTCTGTGTATGGTATAGTTCAGAACAAGATGCCTTGGTGAAGGGGAAGATTTAGTAAATATGTGTTACAGATATATCAGTTTATCTGTTTTTGCATAAGCCGTCGTTATATTCAAGATGCTGAAAAGGCGTTAATATAAGATTATATATGGCCTATTCGTTGATACCTGATAAAATATATATCTTGATAGTTGGCCATTATGTCCCGTTTTATTTAAAAACACCTCTCAAATGGTATTTTTTGATCATATTGCCTGTGTCTCCCTTCACCGCATTTAGGTGCACGGTCGGTTTTTCTATCATTTTTGTTTAGTACTACACCACGAGGCGTCACCATAACACTCTCTGGATAACAAGGAACGCTAGAAACTGCAGGAACAGCCAATTGTGCAGTATGTGCACCTAACTCCTTTGCGGATTGTCTGCGTTTGGTTTATATCATATACTGCTGCTGCACCCCTTTGCCGATAATAATTCAATACTATGTGTGTTGGAGAATTAACTTAGTGGTTTCTGCTTAATTTATTTTGAGTTATAACAGAAAAATACAGGATTAAAAAGTTTTGCGATGAATGTTTTATTTAGGGCTTCATACCAATTTTTCAAAGTGATGACTGGAACTCTTGACTTCCTCAGAATAACAATATGTTATGAAACACACACTTCAATGTCATTTTTTATCGGAGGTTTGCTCAGTTTATTACGAAACAAATTCAAGTGGTTTCGCGGTCAACAATATTTTCCCGAACGTTCACGATGGTTTACTATGTGCAAGATTTTACATATTAACGTCCACACACTACGTAATTTTAAAAGACGTTTACTGAACAATGATAATTTAACAAATACAAGTTAGGAGATTATAAAAACAGAGTCTAAACAGACTGAACTGTACGAATAAATTTGTATACTTACATGTCCCTACTGAACGAATCGGTGATTGGGTCAGTTGCTTTATGTATGTGTCGTATATACTTTACCTAAAACAAAACCAGAGCTATATTGACGTGATAGCTAAAGTATAATTTCATTGGGTGGATGAATGACATAAGGTATCATTCAATGTATTGACGAATGACATAACATGTATCATTCCATGGGTTGATTAATAATGTAAATGTATCGCTCCATTTATTGTTGAGTGACAACAAAACCATTCCATGGGTTGATGAATGAAATAAGATGCACTATGTCATCGGTCGACGAATGACATTAAATGTATCATTCCATGGGTCGATGAATGACATAACATGTATTATTCCATTGGTTGATGAATGACAACGTCATCTTGAGGATAGCAGCGTGTTCTTGAGGATAGCAGGTGTTTTAATTGTGTGTCAACAACCCTCTTACAAAATGACACCGGGTGAAACGTGAAGTTCATGGATTAAATTATATTTTTATCTGATTTCAACCAGCTGCAGTATATTGTCTCTCAAAACCTATGCAGTCTTAGTCGTTTAAATGTACTACAAAAAAACGCACAAAGACTTTTACAATTAAACCAATTTGACTTTGCTTCAACGATTAATTATTGTATATAACACCTGTTCTGCTTACACGGAATTGAAATAGTATTGGATTATTGTGAATAAGGTTTTTAGAAGAAAACAGTAAAAGGAAATGCTAAATACCTCATTTTCACGGGAATGACATACATGTAGGAGGAACAGTAAAATAGATTTTAAACACTAGCAGGAAGAAGATACCCCGATGTACCATACAAATAGCAAGTTATGGAAATACTGTTCGGATAATAAGCAATCCGGATGTATTAAGCACTGGTGTGAAATAGATATTTTGTTGGATTTATCGGTGTAGATGATACACTTTATTTGTCTATTCCACAGTATCCAGACGGGATTGGCGGCTACACAGAGTGTAAACAGTACAGTGATGGAATCCTACAATGGCACCTTGTCGGATTTACTTGACAGTCTACTAGATAAATATGACAGCAAGATACGACCAGGCTTTGGAGGTAATCCCTTCTCATCATGTTTGACTTTTATTACGGGACCAGTTTCCCTTCAGCTGTCCGCCGGCACACATCACCCTACAACACCTCCATTCCTCCTGTTTTGTAATGAGCTAGTCACTACGAATTATTCCTGTTCATCTCAAAATGGCAAGACGGAAAAGTAGTGAATTATTTAGTAACTGAATCTAACACTAGATTAATTCAGACTTATAAAGAATGTATACGTTTAGTACCTTCGGCCATTTTTACGCACACAAATCGCTATGTCTATATGCACATACATACGTCTTGTTCATTTAGGTATGTCAACTGTTTATTTCTATAATTTGCTGTCATCATTTTCCCGGAGTTGCTAAGAAACGTTAATTAAGCCGATCTTTTATCATTGATGTCGTCCTAAGGCTATGCTGAAAATGGACAAAAAGATCCATTGCAATTACAAGTCATAATACATATCATAACATATTAAACCGATGCACGAAAACATTCTATTCACACTGCGTCATGTACTATATGGGCACATTTTTAGCCATAATTCCCTGTCGAAACATTGCAACTATTCCAATAACAGTCCAAATTTAGGACCCATGAACAATACTTTGTCTTAAAGAGTGGAAAAAAGAGTATTCATAGTGTCGTTATAGAATTGTTTGAAAATTTATATATGTTAATTTATATATGTCCGCATATTGATAATACACTGCAGTTCATTATATAAGCGCTCTGAAGGATGGCGCAATATATGCATGATGTTGCCATAACGTATTAGCTAAAGTATAATTCGTGTTCAATATTTGTGTTCTTAGTTTATGTCCTGGGCTGGGCTATATAAACACTGTCACAACGAAAATACATTGGCACGTGACGTCATTCAACAATGGCTTAAAGTTAATACACTTTTGAACAAACGGACTCTTGTCATTAATTATCCCGAAACCTGGCAGGACAAATATCCATAATCATTAAACCAATTTTATAAGCACAATTTTATGAATTGAAACTCCTTATTCTTTTTTTTAAAACTTAAATTTGTTAATTTTATTCTGCAGATGCACCAACTAAGATCTACACTAACATACAAATCCGAAGCATGGGACCTATATCTGAAAAACGAATGGTAAGTATAAAACTATTTCACAATACTGTTCGTCATATCTGCTACAGACGAGCTAAACATATTGCTTTTAGATGCTGTATCGCATAGCTGGCCTATGCAATTAAATAACAATTAAAAGAAAATCAATGTAAAACAAAAGTACATACAATATTTTGATGATTATTTTAGTATGACGAAGGTGCAACTTGTAGTAACTACGTAATGGAATTCCCATAATCTGCGACGTTTTGATCGGTCGAACCAAATATACCCTTTTGTTCGCCGCGGTCCTGGGTGAAGCTGTCCGATGCTGTATAACGCTGACGTTGCTTCATTGTTGTGAAACAGACAGCCATGATGACATTTGTATTAACTAAGGAACGCAACAAGGTATGCCATACGGCCATTACGATGGCGCACATGCGCATGTCTCCAAATCTCGCTGAAATTCGCCAAACACGTCTATTCCAGACTAATCAATGTTCAACTTACCAATTCGTGAAGTTTGTAAAACAAATATCTACAAATCTTTTTTATGTATATCTATTGTGAAATACCCATTTTACTTTGATCTTTTCTGAAATAGTACTCTTACTTTTTTTTTGTTTTTCACTTTAAGATATTTTTTATAAAAACTGTATTTTAAAATAATGAACTCTTTGTGATGATATTACTTGTAACTTATGAGAGATTCCACAATTTGAGAACGAGAGAACGAGAGCATGAGAGTCGCGCCATTTGCAGTTGTTTTACCACACGGATGACAAAGCTGTAGGCCTACTTGATTTCGATTCTGAAACCTCACTAAAAATATTATATGTTTCATCATTGATTGCACTAATTTAAATACAAATAATAATAGTAATTTGATTTACAAACAATGATTTAGATTAGTTCACGTGAGCGGAGTGGCTGTTTTTCGGAACCGTTCATACACACATGACGTCATTGTCATTAACGTCATTGATGGAATCCCGTAGATGACGTTATATCATCACAATGTTCTTGAAGGGAATGAACCCTCAACCCGATTTCAGCATTTTGCTCGTGTAACTTTAAAATTATATACCTGTATGTTATTGGTCCCGAAGTCGAGAACGACCTATTTTGAATATCAGCCTTGATGCCAATGGTTTAGAATAGCAGGGACTTTAACATAATAGTTAAGTAGACCCTATATGGGAGCTTAGACAAAACAGTGAATTTTGCTAATTAACTCGCAACCAAAGAAGAATCATGACAATGACTTTACTCAAATAAAAATTCCGGAAATTGCAATGCTATATGAATGAGGCTATTGTTTTGTTGGATAAACAGCTACCTGTTATAAGATAGCAGCGTCCTAAAACATTTTTTGTTCAATGACTATTTTACTTTAATTTTAAAGTTAGTGCTTAGTGCTATCCCGAACCACTGATAATACAAATAGCTCGCTCTCCGTTATGATGACCATTGGACCAATTAAATAAGGTCATAAATCTTTAAAATAACACGTCAAAATGCTGAAATCTGGTTGAAATTAAGTGTTCTTTACCTTTAAAATTACAAATAGAAAATGTTGAAATCTGGTTGAAATTCAGTGTTCTTTCCCTTTAAACAAATCGCAGATATGTTATTAAAACGTTACAGCACTGTGGAAAAAAGGAAACAATATAATAAGTCACCCATGATTGTGTAATCAAGTTTCTCGCTAATGTTGATAACTGTTTTATAATTAAAACGTAAAGTACAGGTTACCTGTGTGGTGAAATCAAGTGTCATGGACGGGAGGTCTCTCAATTTGAGGTTGAGTGGCCGAAGATCCCCGAGTTCTCAAAGCATAGTGGAACTCGCGTCACTGACACTATATTTCAATGCACAGATCTCAAACCTGTACATTATTTTTATTCTGAAAGATCATTTATATATATATAACTTTTATAAAATTATATTTTTCCGTGGTACCAATAATCACAGGGGGATCACAAAAGCACGAGAGCAATGCGGAACCATGAGGGTTTTTGTATTAATAAAGGCCTAACAGTTATATGGGAATAGTAAAATCAACTAGGGTTAAACACTATTGTTTTTAAATATGGAACCACTTGGCAATTGTACGGAAGAGCGAATTGGAAAAGGCGAATACAAACGCGTTGAATCACATCGACTGATTTAAAAAAATATATATATATATTTTTTGAAGGTTTTAATATAAATGCCGATTTTGATCAGAAGTTTTCATTATGCAGACAAACATTTTTTTTTTGTCGATCTTATAAAAACAAAGAATGAGTAATAACTACAAAATATATAATATATATTAAAAAAGGAGATCAGATGAATAGAGAGATATTATCACAGAAAGCATATAATAATATTTAGAACTTGCTAGTCCGCGTCGCCATATGGGAACGACCTTTTTTTCCCACAAACCTTATAAGATTTGTCCAACAATTTTAGAGGAAGCATATACGCAAGTATGCAACAAGTATGCTACGAACGACAGCGCTTGCGCACATACTGCATCTAACGTCACCTTATCCCTTTTAAGACGGACAGTTGAAACAATACCGTGCGTTCTACTTTTTTTTTATCCCTTTCACACTTCCACTTGATGGATTTCTGGTTATACAGAAACATGTATGATAATAAAAACCTGCCAATTTAATCATAGTTTAAAAAAAGTAACGCGCCGCACAACATTCTATTACAATGCAGACAATCGCAATACAGTATAAAAAGCTTATTGTTTTGGTGAGGACGTAGGGTAATACTTAAGAAATAAAGGTTTTGTTTTTTTACCTAAAATCACTAAGATAACTGCAAATAAAAAGGAATTGTCCATTGTT
>JAVFBY010425153.1:0-14237 GCA_034781015.1 Tonicella lineata
AAGATAAAATCTACCACTTAGCGTACAAAGTTGAGGGTGGGATTAACGAAAAGCTCCTAACTTCGGCTTCCTCAGAATAATAAGTATAACTCATTTGATTCTGTTTTAACAGCAAAAATACCATATTTTGAGGGCGTATGCCACTTTAAAGATGACTGAGCCAATATTCAATTTATAAGCATCTATAGGTGTTATCAAGAAATCAGATCGTGTACTGTGTAAATCATCGTTGTATGTCAAGCTCCATGCGTAATTAAAAGGGGTTATTTACATATCATTCACGCATTTTGTAATCATTAAGTACCATTTAGCTTTTCAACGCAGATTACAACTATGAGAAAAATAAAGGTGACATGTCAAGCTTTCAGTTTCAAGCACTATTTTCAAGGCGAGAAAGCTCGATCCTTTAACAGAATAGCATATTTATTAAAAATCTATGTGAATGTGTAAAGTCTGTCGACAAATAATAAATAGAATGTCAATCTAAGCCTATTACATTTAATAGTAAAGATTTTAAAAACTTGCAGCAGATATTCGCCGATTGACGATCGCATAATTTGCTTCAATTGGATGCATATCACTACATAAAATGGAGCCTCTTTGTGACCAAGCCGGTTATATACCGACGAAGGTTTCATCAAATGACCATTCACGATCATAACTGATACATTAAGAACTCAGAGTAGCCAACTAGCCATTATGTCAAGATAATCTTATTACAGCTGACATAAATCCTGAATATCAAAGACAAGTATCATATCATAAAAGATAAATTTAATGATAACGATGATAAAATGAGACAGCATACAGCATTATCTATAAAAGCTAATATATCATTACTTTCTGTTTGCTCTGAGGTAAAAATCAAGGCTTTAGAATCATATTCCTGTAATCTGTATTGCACCAAACTTATTCATCCACAACCCTGCAAACTGACTGTTCGTAATACTGATGCTTTTGAGTTGTTGCATTTAGGTTATGGTTGATGCACGCACTCGTTCCCGATTGGGGATAATTTAAGTGCAAGCTGCTCAATGGATACTAGTATAAAAGGCGAAGATACTCGTGAACAATTTCAGCGAAGGGCTCTGAAACACAATATGAACGACGGTCTTTCAAGATAACGTGCGCAAGAATTTGTATACCAGAGCTAATAAAGAAGTCTGAGCCCGAATATTTTTCTCTATATTTCTTTATTAATGATGCATATAACCAAAAGAAATTACGGAAAGCACTCAAACAATTTCTCCCACGAAATTAAGCATGGGTAAATGTCAACCTAATGCTGTCAAGGTTTGCCGAGTTATTGTAATTGTGTATATAATATTGTTAGCACGGCTATATGCATATATTTTCGTGTGTTAATACTATTACAGTATATAGATAAAGTATACTAGTGAGGCAATTGGCACGGTTCTAGTAGAGAACACCACCTGATCAATATGACGTACAGCAGGAAAAACAGTAAGGTCAATCGCTAAAAGGGTCATCAAATAAAGTGGATACAATGTAGTTTTGATTGGTCTATCCGTTCGTTGCCCTTTAAATACCTTCACGCGTAGTAGACCGTGTGCCGAGTACAGTTATCGTTTTAAAGTGCTCCCGTCTGAAAGGTGACTATTATGTTTGACTGAATTGTGGTAAAAGGACATTAAATTCGCACAAACCCAGAAAGTTCTACTCCCAGACGTTCGTAACGAACAGGCCGACATTTTACAATACGCTTGCGATCAACGTCAACTGATCATTGCCGAATGGGTTAGGAGCAGATCGACTGCTATCGTAAGCATCTAGGTAAACCTGCGCATGCTCACTGCCTAGCCATATCAGTCACATGACCAGCGCCTAACCATGTGACACAATCAGGAAAATATCTTATTTACCCAAAGTGGACGTTTTTTTTTATTCAACACAGTGCATAGCCTGACGGATTTTCCTGCTTAATAACTATTTATACTTGACGTATCAGACAGACAAGATTCCTCCTCCCAAAGCTATATTATTCTTTCCTCGTCCTCACTTCTGATTCATCACGAGATGTTTTTGTTTTGACCGATCACTCAAGGCAGTTGAGGAAAAGTAGAAAACGCTCAACTTGCTTGCGATCCAATGCAACCAGTTGTATACCCAGACGCAAGAGCGAACAGGTCGACTGCGATCGGCGTGAAATCAGATGCAGTCAGTTGCACTATGCTGGTAGTTTAGGTGAGATGAGTTGAGATGGATCGCAAGTCGACCTGTTCTTAGCTTAAATTGCCGTCAAACAGCTGCAATTCAATACGCTGGATTTACTGTTATTGGTTGATGATCCTAATACATTAATTGTATTCCGTAAGTCGTCAAAACTACATTTGTTTTTAGTTTCTTGCTATTTGAAAGCTCTGAGAAAATGGGGGAAAAATCCAGCCTCGCCGATAGAGAAAGTATGTAAACCATTATTCACTAGGACTCGACATTTGAAACCTGGTTCTCCAGTTTGTTGGCAGTGTTGTGGAAGAAGGATATTCATCCATAGTCCACTGTCATAATGGGTGTCCTTCATAAAATGCATTTTTTTCAAAATAAAATCTAATAACTCACTAACTCACTTAAATTACTTGTTTAGAACACTAAAAGGGGACATAAAAGAAGATAAAACATGTTCTAATATCTTGAGAGTAATTAGTTTAGAGTATTAATCTTCCGGAAATCCCTTAAAAAAAATCCCTTGATTTTGTGACATTTTGAACATTCATTTTTCATATTGCGATTTTCACCTATAAGACTGCTTCAAAATACATATAATTGTCGGTTTGGTGAAATAAGGCATCCTTTGCAATATTTAATAAATATTCTATCAACATAACTTCCTTTATTTTAAATATTTTGGTTCACCAAATGTAACATTGCGGTCGTGACGAATTCCGTCAAGATAGTGGCCAGTTTTCAATCACAATTTAATGAATGACTAGTATTTATGTTTGAATAAATACGTATTGAACGCTATAATATAGAAGACAATATTCCATTATTAAGTCTACAACAAACAAAATCGTTAAATTTCCGTAATTATAACTCCTTAGAAATAATTTAATTCACCTTCCGTCAATAAATCACGACCGCGCAACCATTTTGTCACTCCCGATAATTTCTGCTGACCGGTTCAAAGAAGGAAGCACGTATCACGTGATGGAGTAAAAATGGGTACACAAACTGATGACGCAACACGTTTGGATGTGAAGATGAATCAATGGCGCGGAAAATGAGGTAAGTCTGTTCCGTCAAGCATTTTAAGCTAATATCACGACCAAAACATTCGTCGCGACCGCTCAGAAGTAGTTATACCGATACCAAAGCTTCGTTAGATTGTAACTGTAAGCTTTAGATACGATGTCTTAGTGATCTCGTGCTATAATTAGGGTAGGAGTGACCAGCTTTAGGGTCGCTGATTTGATTGTGACATCCATTGACGACGCGGAGTTCGTGGCGGTAGTGATTCCTGACGACATGAATTCATGGTCAAAAATCACGACTTCTATTCTCTGTACTGGTCAAAAATCACGGCCACTCTAAAATTAATTTAAATCTTCGTGTGAATGGATTTAATTCACGGGATTCTATCGTTCCAAACTATATGTTCCCCAGGCCATGCTCAGCAAATCTCCGTTGCCTTGGTCGGTGATTTGGCAAACTTTTTAGGTAGTTTTTACTGGTTTTAAATATGGTCGCGACGTTTGACCAGTTTAATCCCTCGTTTTGAATGTCATACGTCACTACCAACACCAATTAGTATATTTGTATGCCTGTGTTTGCTGCAAATGCGTTGTGGTGCATTTGAATTCTAATGACAGCGTGTTACTATAGTTTATGGTTATTCTCATCCACTTTTTAGATACACTCTTGGTTCCTAAAACTTTCAGGGTGTTCATTTCGAAGTGAACATGTGACGGTGGTGGTACTTGACTTCCCTTTTATCAAGTCAATAATCACTACCACACATATATATTCTTGTGTTGTTTTTTTAAGTAGCCACAATCCAACTATTTACCATCCGCAGATTTCAAATTGTATTTGTTTTAAGTTTTGTTGCATCTAGAGAACTTAATTTTTAATGGATATTTTAATCAATTAATTTTTATTAAATTATGCCGGTATTGATTTTTGACATCCGAGTTCCTCAGTCAATCATCACCACCACACGCTTTCATTTTTTTTTGGAAAGTTTTTATAATCTTATCATAATAACAATTAATATAAGAGTATTTCATTCGTGATTAAATAATCTTCACTCTACAGGGCTGTTGCCTTTTTACAGACTTTTTAATTAATTACTTTTGATGGAAATCTGTCGGTGGTGATTTTTGACACTTCGTTTCTCTGTCAATCAACACAACCACAACTCTTTTTTTGAAAGTTTCTGCAATGAAATGATAATAACTCTAGGGCATAATTTCATTTCACTAATCAATCAATCAATCTTCTGAATTGCATGGGTACTATAGGAACGGTAGGGATATCTGCAGCATTAACTATTCACACACACACACACGTTACGTATAGAACTCACTTCGTTCAGTATTAATAGGACATCCATTGTTTTACAATCCCTAGCTTTTCACTGCGAGTACGTGTAAAACAGAAGACAGAAGATTGTGCTGTTGTGAAAACCCGAGGAGAGATATGTACAACACAAGATAAAGTTTCCAGTCATGCCAGTAGTGCCTTGCGGTCCAAAATATATAGGGACAATCTTAAGCAACATAAATCAAAATATAGTCAGTAAGTATATGAATCTCAACACTATTATATCCTTTTCCACAGTTCTACATCCACATACACTTTCTTCTAAGTGCTCTAATGACAGTACTAGTTGTTGATAGACTGTCTTCAAATTTTCACATGATATTGACATGATAGGGTATGATTTACTGCCTATCAAAATTTGGAGTTGGTAATAACATCCTGTTAGTTCAGTGGTTTTTTTATACTTGACATTAGGTCATAACGATTACCTTGCTTTGTTCAGCCATGATGTCATGTTGCAATCCCTATCCTATCTCTCAACATGGTTAAATATATTTTCAGGTACCTTGAAGTGGAACAATTGCGTTCTAAAGTAAGGAGAGCATTCAGAACGCCCCAGCAGATAGCAATGCAAAAGGAGCAAAGTAGAATCAGGTTAGCATAATATTTATTGGGACTGTGATATAATAAAGAATATAATAACATATAAATTTTCTTGATAAATACATTTTTATGACCGAGATATTGTTGTAAGTTGTAAGCATATGGCATAAAACAACCAATCAAAAATAAAACAAATATTATTTTGAACGACTAGCCTTAGGAGTGCCAGTAGTAAACTTTCAACAGAAAATGATTACTTGTTCGTGATTGATTTTGTAAATGTGAATTGTAAATTTTTTGGTATTTTAGCACATTTCAACACTTGATTGATGATATCTTTTTTGATACTTTTAGATCACAACGTTATCGGGACAAAAACAAGTTGGAAGACAAAGAGCCGAAGAAGTCAAAAAAGCCAACGACCAGGAGCGGCTTAGAAAAACTCAGAAGGTATAACGCTCAAAAACAGAGAGAATCACGTGCTCGACGTGGGGCTCAGAAGAAAAGACGCATCAAAGAGTATGACAAGGAGAGACACAGAACATGCCCAAAGGAAGCCTCTCTACATCTAAAATGTGATGATGAGCAAACATATGAAGCTTTCTCGCCGGAGGCCAGACGAAAGGCAACAAGTCGTTTAAAAAGGTCTGCCCAAAGGAACGCACAGAAATTTGCGGCAACCGTTTGCGATCTAATCTGCAAGGCTTCCCCTAATAAGAGGAGTGCACTAAGAGAACATGGTATTTCTTCTCCGAAGAAACAAATGAAATTGGAGGAAACTTTGTCTGCTGTTCAAAATACCTTAAAAAACCTAGGGAAATCCAAATTTAAAGCAGATAAGACTAAGCGACGGGACTTTGTGCATCATTTGATCAAACATTATCGGAATAGGCGAACTGCGCAACAAGCCCTGGGTGTCAGGATGGGATTTCTTTTAAAAGCCTCACAATTACCAGAGCGAACAATTCGTGCAGATGCCTTGTCCCAAGAAAACATTGTTAAAGTCCAGGATTTTTATATCCGACCAGATGTTTCTGCGGAATTGCCAGATTCTCGTAAAGTTCAGAAAGGCAAAAGCCGTCATGTTCTACAGAAGACATTACTGCAAAATTATAAGGACTTCAAGGAGGAAAATCCTAACATAAAGATTGGCAGATCTAAATTTGCATATCTGAAGCCTGATAATGTTAAGCCACAAACAAAAACTGCTCTTAATCAGTGTATATGTGAAGTCTGTGCCAATGTCGAGTTGATATTGCAGGCTGCGCATAGGCTTTGTGCATTATCAAAAAGACCGGACATAAGATGTTGCATTACAAACCGATTCACGTCAAATGAATTTACCCTTTGTCCAAAGCCTGCTGGTTCAAAATACCACAAAAGGGAATGTATTGAACGTAAATGGAGCAATTGTGGTGTTAGTGGACTCAAAAAAGTCCTAATACCACTGAATTCATCACAGCCAGTACAGTGGTACAAGTGGGGTCCAATTGATGGAACGGTCAAAATGTACAAGGGGTTAGTCAGTGTCCAGGGATCAAGAGAGGACTTGATTGACAATCTGTGCGAAAATATGAAAACTATGTCTAGCCAACCCTGGACACTGCATTTTGGCAGCATCACCAGTTCAACCAGTTCATTGAAAACATTACCCCAGGATGTGTTGTGGTGGTGTTGGATTTTGGACAGAACTATCCTTGTTTCTTTCAGGATGAGGCAGAGGCAGCACATTGGTTTCATCACCAGGTAACAATCCATCCAATAGTGTGCTACTACCGTACCCCAGGACAAGACCGTGTCACTAAAGAAGAAATCGTCTTCCTATCGTCCGACGATAAGCACGATGCACATGCAGTGGGTTGTTTTATCAAGCTGGCAGTGGAGTATCTGCAGAAAACCAAATTTCTCAAAATCCAAGAAATGGTTCAGTTCAGCGATGGATGTGCCTCGCAGTACAAGAGCAAGTTTCCATTTCAGCAATTGAGCAGTGCTGAAGAGGACCTTGGATTTCCTGTAACCAGGGTGTACTTCGGCAGCGGGCATGGGAAGGGTCCATGTGACGGAGTGACTGGAGTAGTAAAGAAGTTTGTAAGGAGTGCTGTCAAGGCACGAACAGCGGTCGTAGCAAACTCGTCGGACATGTTTGACTTTTGCAGCAAAAGCATGTCAAAGGACGAAGCTCACAACAAGCGTGTCTTTTTTCATGTGAATGATGTAGACCGCAGCACTGAATGTATTGCCAGAACAGTGCCTGGAACTAGGCTGTTGCATTGCGTTCAAGGTGTTTCTGCAATGGTGGTAAAAACTCGAAATTTGGCGTGTGCGTGTACCCCCTGCAGATCAGGAGAGTCCATCAAGTGTGAAAATACGGACTATGTTGATGATTGGAAATTAGTGGACCTCGCCACTGGAAAAACTGTGACCAACATGCCCAAGTCTGCAACCCCCAATATGCCAAAGAATAGAACCCTGACAAAATCCTCAAATAAAACCTTTAAACATGCTAAGAAAAACTCCAACAGCTTTCCTGTTGAGCCAAAGCTAAAGAAAAGGAGTACAACGTTGTCCAAAGTTTCCCCTAAAATGCAAAAGCAGTCTGGATCTTGTCCAAGCTACACTGGTGACCGGGACTTTGACTTCAGTAAGTGCCAGGAGTACCTTGAGAGATCCTCAGACATTGCAGAGTTCAAATTAAAGGCCATAGAAGTCGACTGCCTTGTCAGAAAATATGAGTTAAGGGTCCAAGCAGACACTGTGTCAATACTAAGTGCAGGACTGCCGGTTGATAAAACTGCCCTATCGCTGGTACCAGATGACTATACCAGTGGTAGTCGTTTTCCACCCCTTATCAAGGGAGACGGAAACTGCCTTCCACGTTCTGGAAGTGTTATTGCATTCGGCCATCAGCATTCGTGGAAAGAAATACGAGTTAGGATTAGCCTTGAAATGGGGTTGCACATTTCTTACTACCTGAAAGCAAAAATGTTTGCGGAAAGATCTGTTAATACCGGTAGGCATAATATACCAGAACAGCTGACTTTACATGCAGACATTGATTTGCCGGGTGGTCCCATGACCAATCAAGTCATCAAAACGTCGTATGAACAACTGACCATGGCTTGTATAAAAAATGGGAGGTACATGGGCATGTGGGAACTGTGTGCACTGGCAAGTGTGCTTGGCTGTACCATTCACTCAGTGTACCCAAAGTTAGGATCATCGGCTGTACGCAGTATATACAACCAGCGTATTGTGCCACGCTTGGGGAATGATTCCGGCCAAGCTGCCATCATCTGGTCAAGGTGTGGGCTATCCAAAACTTCACCTGCATTTTGGAGCCCGAACCATTTTGCACCTCTGCTTTCGATGACTGTGGAGAACATTCCAATCAAGGTCATAGAAGAATGTGATTGTTCTGATGAGCTGAACGAGCTACCCGACCTTTTGCGAACAATACATTTTTTTCCAATCTTGCCAAACTACTCTACCCCAGATGAAGTCCAGCCACCTTTGCCCGCCATTGATGCCATCCAGAGTCCAGAAAATGTCCAGTCAAACTTACCTGCCATTGATGCCACCCCGAGTCCAGAAAATGTCCAGTCAAACTTACCTGCCATTGATGCCACCCCGAGTCCAGAAAATATCCAGTCAAACTTACCTGCCATAGATGTCATCCTGAGTCCAGAAAATGTCCAGTCAAACTTACCTGCCATAGATGTCATCCTTAGTCCAGAAAATGTCCAGTCAAACTTACCTGCCATAGATGTCATCCTGAGTCCAGAAAATGTCCAGTCAAACTTATCTGCCATAGATGCCACCCTGAGTCCAGAAAATGTCCAGCTACCCCTGCCTGCCGAAGTTGTTAGCCCTAATCTGGAATTTGAAGAAGGTAGGCCCAACCATACACAGGCACAACGGGGCTTTTATATGACACTGTAGACATTGTGGCCACAGCTGTAGATGGTCCTGTAAAATTTTTGTTGAGTGAAAAGAAATTTCAACTGCTATACAACATCTGTACATTTGCTGCTTTTAAATTTGAATGGAATGTGCATTCTCTTGCTTTAATCCCAGAAATTTTGGCCATAGCAGTTTTCATTTCAACATATGTAGAGTCACCGCAAAGTGAGAATAATGACACAACTGTCTATCATGTGTAAAGGCAGGACCATATAACATAATGTGGAATGGTCAAGGTCACACTTTCCAAGTTTTAGTTTAAAATTGAAGCAATAACAGTAAATGTAGTTGTTCATCAATGTTCAAATTTGACCCTGCATTATACTCTTAACACTGGATTCTTTTCTTCATATTCCCATAAAGTTTTCAATAAAAAGGGAAAACTGACTAACTTCTTGACATTTCACTTTTTTATTTTTACAGAACCTAAATCAGTCTCCAAGTATTTGTTCCAACGGCAAGGTGAATGGGTTGCACTATACTATGACCAAGGTCTGTATTTCGGGCAGGTGATCAGAGTTTTGAATGTAGATACCGCAGAAGTCAAGTTTCTGGAAAGGAATCCTGATGGCAAGTTCCAGTGGCCAGATACAGATGATATTGACACTGTTCAATCACTTCATATCATAGACAATGACGTGGATGTAGATTTTGTTTCTAGCAGACGGGGACAGTCATTTAAAATAATTATACGAAACATTGCTGAACTTGAAGAACGCTATGAAAATTTCAGAAAGTTGGCATTCTGTTGAAAGAAAATTAGAGCCTGTCAAACGATTTACTGGAGGAACAGCGGAGTACATCATCCGTTGAGGTGAAGTCTGGTTTAACCTCTAGTCTTTTCTTCCCTGCAGCGAGAGGCTCTATGCTTGGACCGAACTTGCTATGGGGCTGGAAGATTGCTTCATTGCAACTCCAGAGAACGGTTAAAGAGAACTAAGGACAGATATTCATTGCACCAGACATTATGGGTGACCTCTTAGTTAGCATGTTGATATTTGTCCAAATCCGCTTTAAGCCAAGTCTGATTGTTTGGTAAATACATGGTGTATACTTACTTGTATACGAGTATACAAGTAGGGTTTCCCTCCAGGCAGTTTTATCCAGTCTTTGGATCGTGTTCTGATTTAATTGCAACAGTAAGTTGATTCAGTTTTTATTATATTTTGCTGCATACTCATGATCCAACATCAGAAGTTGAAACTGATACTGCAGTAGTCCGTTCCTAACTGTATATTATATACAGATTTAAAAATAGTTACTATATTATACGTTTCACAAAACTTACGATGTGAAAATGTTACTTATATTTGTTCAAATATGTGCCAAATCTTTAGAAAATATTATGAAGAACTTAATGTCAAAAATCACTACTATCACACATTTTGATTGTCAAGTTTATTGGTGAAGTTTATCTATTTTTGTTCCCGAAATTTTAGTCAAAGTTATGTGTAATATGTAGCTAGCTTAAATAATGTATACTACCTTTTTGCTCACCTTAAGGAAGCGGGTGGTTGGGCGAGAGCTTCCTGATGCCCTGGTGCTCTCGGAGTTAAAGGGCATCAGGAAGTAGTTTTTTTTTACGTGCTGTCGTTTTTTTCTTCTTTTTTCACACATTTTTCTGTCTCGTCTTTCATGTTGCCAGTGACGTGAACGGTGGTTTCCTCCACCCATGGGGCTGGCACGCCGTCGTATAGGTGAAATACCCCTGAGTACGGCGTTAAACCCCAATCAATCAATCAATCAACCTTAAGGAAATATCAGATCACCACAATAAACGCTGTTGAACTTCAGTGTCAAATATCACCACCATCAAACTTTTCAATTGCGTATCGTGAATTTAAATTTTGAAAATAGTGAAGTCCCTAGTTAAATTCGTTATTGTCAGTTAACTGGCTTAATTACTTATTTGGTCACCTAAATGTTGTGTGACCTTTTCACAAGAACTTGTTGATTTTTAGGTCAACGTAATATTTTATCAAATATTGTAAGGTGCGATGGTGGTGATTCTGACAGTCGTAGGGAAATTTTTCTCTCCAAAAGTTAAATAAACCTCTATAATTCCTTAAATGACTTGGATTATATATTTAGAACCTCCTCCATTAGAAAAAGAGAAACAAAAACAACCTTATTGAACTTTTATACAAAATATGCATGCTTCTTGTAGCGGTGGTGATTTTGACAGATGTGATACCTGTGAATATGTCAAAATCACCACCGCAACAAGAAACCTGCATATTTTGTATAAAAAGTTCATTAAGATTGTTTTTTTTACTCTTTTTCTAATGGAGGAGGTTCTAATAATATAACCCAAGTCATTTTAAGAATTATAGAGGTTTATTTAACTTTGGGAGAGAAAAGTTACCATACAACTGTCAGAATCACCACCATCGCACCCTACAATATTTAATAAAATATAATGTTTCAAGTTGAAAGAGTACTATGTTTCTTCATGGTTGATTATGTAACTTTCATAAATAGACCATAAAACACTATTCATGTGTTCTTTTAGAATTCTTTTGATATTTAATGAATTGTCTTGTGTCAAAATCACCACCGTCACATTTGGAATTGTTGATGAATTTGTATTTTTTTCATGTTTTCTGTTACACAATGTTATGTTCATCATTATATTTTCTGAAAATATATTCATTTTGGTGCCTAAATAAATGCTTTGTTCTGGTTTATTTAAAGATTTAAATTTTCACCTCTAAGTCACACCTCCTGCATGAAGAGTGTGGAAAAGCTAATTCGTGACATTTTTTGTTTTATTATAGTTCCATATATATCAATCGCCAAAACAAATAGTAAGTTTTCGGTAATATCGTGAAATAGCACCCAGTCGCCATTCTGCAATGCGTCAACTCTCATATGATGTAAAACCATATGGTGAGCCGGCGCATTTTCAAAGCGGAAGTCAAACTGGGTGACACGATATTGCCGCTATCTCTGGCAGACATTTGACCCCTATCACACCAGAGCTACGTCCGAGAATTAATTATTATACGCGCACAAAGCCTTTGAAAATACAGAATTGTTTGTATACTTGCCGTATTGGAAATATGAGAAGCGTAAGAGTAGCGTTTATCCAGCGTATGTCCAGCGCATTACTTACGTTGTCTGCGTATGGCTGGCGAACGAGTAGCGTATGAGCTGCGCATGTCCCGCATACCGTTATCACGTGACAAAGTGTCCATATAGCTGCGGCCTTTCCTCGTTAATTTGATGACAATTCAATTTGCAATCATTTTTTAATTCATTTTACTTATAACCCTGTCACACCATTGCGTATATGCCAGCGTATGAAATATATCCACCATACGCTGATATAAGCTGGAATACGCTAGGGGAACGTTAGGCATAGGTATAATACGATTCCAGCAAGGTCGCATACGCTGGCATACGGCAAGGCATACGCTGAAAACGCTAGTTACGCTAGAGGTACGTTACTCATAGGTCGATTACGCTGGTCATACGATGACATACGCTAAGTGAAATGAATTAAAAGATGATTGCAAATGGAATTGTCATCAAATTATTGAGGAAAGGCCGCAGCTTTTATGGGCACTTTGTCGCGTGATAACGGTACGCTGGACATACGCAGTTCATACGCTACTCATTAGCTGGCTATACGCAGACAACGCTGGTAATACGCTGGACATACGCTGGCTAAACGCTACTCATACGCTACTCATAGTTTCAATACGCTAAGTATACAAACAATTCTGGGTTTTCAAGGGCTTTATGTGCTTTTAAAAATTAATTTCTGAATTGTTATACGCAACTAATACGTTTCTCTCATACGCAATAGTGCGACAGGGCCATTGTTGTATGTCAGGTAGATTACGCTGGTCATACGCTATGAGTAACGTACCTCTAGCGAAACTCGAACGTTTTCAGCGTATGCCTTGCGTCTGCTTTGCGTATAAACCATACGTCCTAATATGCACACAAATTTCAAACATGTAGTTTTTTAAAAATCTGCCTTGCCGTATGCCACCGTATGCGTACGTGCTTACGTTGCATAAAACCTATGCCATACTATTATACACGTCCGTCCATGTTTAAATTTTGCCAGCTTATGTCAACAGAGAGTCCACGCATGCTGCGGTGCCTAGCAACTTTTATATTCAAAGCTTTAAATATACGCACCGAGATAATCTCTTTGTAACAAAACTATATATGTTTATGTTAAACCATTTATGTACTCTGATTTGTGTAACTAGCTTTAAATACACGCACCGAATTCGGAAATAATCTATCTTTGTAACACAACTATTAGGTTTATATTAATCAATGTATGTACTATGTGTATCTACATGTATGTTGCACCAATAAGCTACTGGCTTAAGGTCAATAAAGAATTTGAGAATTTGACTGTCGCATATATTGTAGGACACTCTTATGTCACAGAACCCAGCAGTTGTTCTTCATGCAGGCTATTATCTTTATTTTCTTGAAATTTAAACATGTATCATCTGTCCTAGTTTGCGAACTCTCCACTCATATATGAATAACTCAAGGCGTCCCACCCTCGTGTAACAAAATCTTGAAAAAATGGATTTTTCCAAATTTTAGGCTTTACTTAATAAATCTTGAAAAAATGGATTTTCCCAAATGTTAGGCTTTACTTAATAAATCTTGAAAATGGATTTTACCAAATGAGCTGCATTTGGGACATAATTATGTGTACAAAGTATATACAAAACTCGTTATTGTCGACTGTATCCATATTCAAGAAAAAAGTAGTTATTCAATTTAATATGCAATAAACATCACGGTTTGTCTAAAAGTCTAATAGATTACTTCCCCATGGCAGTTGGCAGGATCTCACATAATATATGTTTAAAAAAATACACAAACTTCGGCACAAATGGAAAATCCGTAGTCAACGGTCATCCTGGTACCATGTGACCTATGCGGTAATCCACTGTGGATTCTTGGAACCTTACTTTTGAATTTAGATTTAAATGAGGCACCATCCCATTGCTTTTTCTAAATGTTGATAGCGACAACTTCTTTGGCAACAATACCTCGGACGACAATTCTTCCTGTAACAATGAAATAATTTATCGTGTAGCATTCGTCGTCGGAGCAATTGTCGCTGGAATTTTTGTGGTTGCAATTGTCGTAAGAGAAGATGTCGTCGGAGCAATTGCAAGACGTCAAAG
>JAVFBY010425264.1:0-14230 GCA_034781015.1 Tonicella lineata
AAACGTCACTGACGTTTTGCCTCTGTGATGTCATCAATATGAGTCACATTCGAATGCATTACGCGGAGTCAGGGTCCAATCTTATCTCCCTTTCCAGCATTTACGAGTCCCCCATTGAATTGATTGATTGATTGGGGTTTAATGCCATGCTCCAATTACAATTGAAAGGCTAAAAGCCGTATCTAACAAGAAAAACAGTTTCATAAGCCCAAAATAAAAAATTTAAAACATAATAAAATGTGTTAATTTTATACTGATAGGAGTCATTAGAAACATTAACATTCGGACTAGTGGTAGAGTCCTTAAATCACATTAATTCTTTGGAGTCTTTAAGGCCATGGTTTAACGGAGGCTTTAATCTGCGAATGGCTAGGGCTTCTTTGAACAGGAGAACCAACCAATGTCTTGCAGAGTCTATTATCTCAGTATTAGCAAAAAAAACTTCATGTAAATCAACAGCTTTACCATCATCTAAATTATCTGCCAATATCTGGAAGGCTAAGTATACCCTGGATATGCTGAAACTGACTCTAAACAATTATTGACATGATTATATATATGTACCTCACTGTTTGTTTTGCTATGACATGTTCTAGTAATTTAATTTCTATCTGATATTCTATCAGCCCGGCCAAATAAGTTTATCAACAATCGATCTTTCTGCTTCAGTCATAAAAATGTTTGCTAATACTGGGCTTAAAGATGCTCCCATAGATAAGCTTACTCCATCTACTTGTTGGTATAACAGACTATTACATAAAAAGGGAGTACTTAGGCAAGTGTCCTTAATCAATTTCTTCAGTGTACAGTACTTTTCTTAAGGTTTGTTGTCAGAGTCTTATCTTTGAGTGTTTTAGTTAGAGGCACATTAATAAAAAGAGATTGGAATCTACATCAAAGGACCACAAAACGATATCCTTTTGGCATCTATTGTGTTCTGTATTTATAACGTTCAGCATGCTGCCTTAAATGTGTCTTGGAGACCGAGTGTAAAATCATTTTAGGTAAGTGGATTGAGTAATTAAGCTTGATATTGTCCTACAACATAATATGCTGATCAGTAATAGTACCTACGATCAGTCGTTAAGGAAGCAGTTTATCAAAATCTTTGTGAATTTTAGGTTTTGGTAGACCATGTGCACGGGCTGTCATGGCAGATACCAGACGCATCCTCCTCTGTTATCTCCTTTCTGTTTTTCAAATTACGTATATAACTTTGATGGGTACTATAAATGAGTCATAATATGGTTTTTAGGGAGCTCTTTGAATTTAGACACATCCGAAAATATTCTAGTAAGTGATTGGTACATGTAGTAGACATAATCCCTCCGTTTCATTATAAAACAATACCACTGTCCTGTCAGGTTTCAACACAACAAACTGCCACCTTAAGTTTTTTTATTCTTTAATATGTTTTGAGTCTTATATTATCAAAATCCAGGATATAAGTTACAGGCCTGTAGCGGCAAATGTGCAGTCGTTTATCGGCTTATTTACAGATGAGATTAACCTCGATCATCTTATGTTAATAAAATTGTACAGGTCAAGGTCAATTAACATGAGATGAGGTCTGTGCTTGTTTGAGAAATGCTAAGTGAGCAAAAAGATGGTGGCATTAGTTTGTGGCAACTTCCAGTGTTTGGAATGTTTTGTTGAATATTGAACATATTAACGTGAAATGATTAGCGCCTAGGGAGTCTATTTGGTCTCAAATTAAAGTGGTATAATTATGGATTAACGGTAAGTGTTCATTTACTTGGCAGTTCCATGACTTTATTTGAAATACACAAAGGAAAAATGTTCATTCATGCTGACGTTATTGGTTTCGTTATGCACTGCCACTCCGATATAGGGCTAGCTCAGTATACAAAGCCTCGGACACTGCTGCTCGAGGCTTTGAACCGTCACATTTGAATCCTGCCTCAGTGATAAAAATGTTTTCGAGCGCAATTATTTAACTTGAAATATATCCCTTGGGTCAAAATAAAATGTCCAGCTCTGAGGTTGCGGCGCCGGACAAGTCACGAAGGACACAATTATACTTCCTTCCTATAGGCATAACCCAGCGTCTAGAAAGATGTCCACCGTGTAGAAATTATACATCCATTCGTATGTTGCTTTGATTTGTTAATTTCAAATGATTAAAGGTTTGCTGACGTTTATTTTAAGTGTAAATTTTATGCCTGAGGGTTCAGAAAGTAGTTAAAGGCTGAAATAGCAATCATATCGCAACAAAGAAATAACAAAAAACCGAGGCAGACGGCAATGGTGACGGTTCAGCGCTAGGACGAAAGGACAAGCGTTGTACACTGCGCTATATACTAATATAGGGACTATAAAATGAAGATCAAACGGTAGGCCTAGGCCTACTCATTCTGTCATTAGCCGGGCTCCAGTATTTCAGTCTGCTTTAAATGGGGGATTATGCAAATCTTGTATATTTCTAATAGTAGCTACATAGAAAGATCGAAATATAGACTATCAAGTATGGTATTGACTTCAATAATATTCGGATTTACGGGTACTCTTGTTTGAATCTTTTTTTTTATACTAAGTTGTGAGCCTAAAGATTGGTTGAACTTCATTTTCCCCATTTTTGGTGTCCAAATTTGGCGCTTTTGTGTAACTGAAATTATAAGATTTACACGCAAAATTAAACGTCCATATCATAGATATGTAAAAAGAAAGTTTAGAATCTTTTGACAGAAGTACCTTGCCAAAAATCTGTTGAAAATAAGGCCACTGGTTTTAGACAAGTTCGCCACAGCAGCCATGGTTGCCATTGACTCGTACGTTTCTGCGTCTCGTACCTTTTCAACCTGCCTCGAAATATCCCAAACAGTCACCAAACCAACAGTTGACACCGGTAGATAGACGATTTGGAACAAAATTTACTCGTGACTGAATGGAATGTCACGATTAAATACTTTATAACCCTGAATAAACTCCCCAGCAGCAGAGTAAACTTGTCTGCACCGAGCGAAGGGGGAAATCCAAGACATTTGTACCAGGCACGTGACGGCGATCTATTAATAGATGGGGCTTTCCCTCGTGATCCTTTGCCTTCAACGCTCTTCAATGTGCTAAGAAGTCATTTTCTCCATGCTACCAACTTTTCTGCGAATGGCCAGTTTTTTGGGGATCGCCAACGATTTGAATTACAAGACAGCGTTGCTGACTTTCCCCAAAAGTCAAAACGGTAAGTCGGTCATATAATGAAGAATTTTCCACGTAGCAGTTGGGTTTAATTTGCTGCGCTGTTGTTGTAACTTGTAACCATTGTCACACACATGTGAGATGAGGCCTAAGCAGCTGTTAACTGAGATACGGCTGAAAAATCGACCATGTTGTCATTCCACATTTTTTGATTGAATGAATTTCACATCATACTCAATGCGCCCTATTCACCGTCACCTGGATTGTAAGAGTTGGATAGTGAATAAAAAATTAAAACTATGTTTTTAAAAAAATGTTTAACTTTAATTTAATTTTACTTACTATGTGCATAGCACATATTCAATCTAGAGAAATAAAAAAATAAGTAAAAGAAATGATTGTTTTAAACAAGTGCAATCGTACTATGGACCAGGAACGATACATTGTACATATAGGCCTACATGTAGTAGATGCAGAGTTCTGTATCATTATTAGTCTACTACGTAGCCCTATATAAGGATACAGAGCAGTATTGAACAAAAATGTGTAATTTCTATTTTTTGTATTTATCAGCACAAACTTGTCCAATTTAGTAATTTATAATTTTGTTTGTATGTACCGGTATTTGAGTGAATAAAGATAACTGCGCAGTGGCTGGTTACTCTTTACTTTACTGTGCCTTTTTAAAAAAAAATTCACTGAATTATAGTTTGAGCTGATGTTTACTCTTTTAATGCTTTGTTATGGGTTAGCAAGCATAATAAGTTCAATATCTTGTCAATAACTACATATAAATGTTTGTTGGCTTCTCGAGATGTAACTCACCCATGACAAAATCTTGTCTCTGTCAGAGAGTTAATTTAGAACATAATGTTTTATCGTTTTTTATTAATCGGCATCCCTGTGCCAGTGCGATCTACTTTCTCAAAATATATACATGTATTATTGTATGCTTTACTCAAAATCGACCTACATGTAGGGGTCCTGGTCCAGCAAGACCATTTTTACCCAGGAAATAATGTTAGGGAAATTTAGGATATTGTTTATATTTATAATCTGCAATTGTCTTTATTGAAGAATTGTTAACATTTTTGCTGTAAATGAATAACAACAGTAAATATGATATCGTAGTTGGGACAGTATCTTGCGTAAGACTGAGGGCCGAGGTTATAAGAACTTGGGCACACTCAAGAACAACAGTATCCAAAGTGCTACCAGTCAATCAAAATCAAACTGGTGGATAAATCAATGAGAGCACCAATTTCTTGGACGCACTACAACATGCAGGCCCCATCGGCGATAATTGGGAAAAAGTAACAATTGGGAACTACATGTAGTTTAAGCTTACGCTGTTAGATGCAAATGTCTTTGGTCATCTAGAGCGCTTTATGACTAATTAAAACAACAGGAAACATTGCATTATAAATTTTAGGTAACGTAATGTCATTTTAGTGATAAATTGTGTGCATGTATATTGTTTAAGCTTCATGTACCATCTCCTTTAGTGGTTAGTGGGGCTTTAAGTATGTGTTATTCAAAACAACAAAAATAAATAAAATTTAAAAACAACTAATTATGTCAGAATTCATAAAGATAAAAAATATTACTAATAATGTTTTATGGAGGAGTGTAAGAGAAGCACACATAAAAATATGAGTGAGCTCGCGGTGTATACTGTCTGTAATTTTTGCTTTTTAAGCTTTAATACTTTTTCCAGTAAGCTTACATGTTAAAATAACTATTTATATTCAGTAAATCATTAAAGATAAAATTTTCAAGTGTTTAACTGGTTTATTCCATTACTAGTAAACATGCCAAATTTTTAATGTGTGGCTTAAAGGGTTTTCGAGTAAAACAAAATTAAAAATTTTTATTTTGTTAGAAAAGGGGCAAAACCCATCCAGCTGTACACTTGCAATTAACTGAATCAATATTTTTTTAACTTTAAATTAAATGACTTCTAAATAGAATTTTTATATCATTTCTTTCACTAAATGCAGGACACAAAAGATAATGTTTAAAAGCACAGATAAATAAAAAAAAAATGAAAAAATGTTGACCCTCGTAGGGGTAGTCCATCCTTAAACAGTATCAATTTTTTAATCATAAAAACGTTTAATAGCCTTGTCTTATTGTATAATTTAAGCCTTCTCTCCTTCTAACGTTTACGTTTTATAAACATCTACAGTGTTTAATTAAAAGTTAAATAGGCCCACTGGCATAATCATCCGGAATAAAATATTTTGAGCCCACCACGTTCATCATTGTAATTGGCCATTGTCACGAATGACCCCAAGCCATTTCTTTCTCATTTCCTTGTCTTTTTTAAAGACATGGCTTCCTTTTTTAGAACACTAAGGCACACATCATGCAGTAGAAGGCATAGTCTCAAGCACTGTGAAAGCGTAAAGGCTACTAAAGGGGTACAGGTAAGCACTGTGAGGCCTAAAGGGGTAACTACATGTACATGTAGTAGAAGGACAGGTCAACTCAATGTGTATATATGTTAAACATAATTTAAAGGAAAATAAATACTGTCACTTTATTTATAACTACATGTAACCCGAAGTCCAAATCCCGGACAAGGAAAAAAAAATCATTTCTAAGATAAAATTTAAGAAAAAAAAGAATGGTTTTGCGGAGAACCCGCAGCCTAAAAATATTAGAAAAAAATATCAGAACAATATCAGAACACCTACAAGCCAACCCACAGCATGAAGTTGATTGGAACAATATCAATGTAATGAACAAAAACTTGCCTAATCTAACAACTAGAAAACTCCTGGAAGCCATCCAAATTCGCCGACTTCAACCAAAATTAAACAGAGACCAGGGCTTCTTCATTCCAAATAGTCCGGCAGATTAAAGCATATTTTGGACCAAATCGTTCAAATTGTGATACAAGCACCAAAGTATGCATAAATGGTCTCTTCAGGCTAAAACCGTTAGCCATCTAAAATCCAACACGGCTGTTATTTATTCAAGATGGCGACCAATTACGTTATATATTGATACATAGTATGGTCAGAATTGTTTAAATAAAGACACTAAAACCAAATTGTGCATGCAAGCTCTCCGATGGATAACTATTCAGAACAAAACATCAGCCATCCAAAAATCCAACATGGCTGCCTTTTGTTCAAGATGGCGACCAACGACGTTATATTAATGCATATTATGGTCATAATCGTTCAATTAAAGATACGAAAACCAAATTGTAGATGCAAGCTCTCCGATTGATAATTATTCAGAACAAAACATTAGCCACTCAAAAATCCAACATGGCTTCCAGATTCTAGGATGGCCGCCAATGACGTGAAATATTAAATATTTTGGTCGGAATCGTTTAACTTGTGACACACGTAGCAAATTTTGTATGCATGATCTCCTCAGGCTGACTATAAAAAAGCCAAAATTGCTGCAAATGACTCAAGATGTCAGTCACTGACGTCAGATTAATGCATATTTGTGTCCGAATCGTTCAAATTGAGATACAAACACCCAATTTTGCATGCATTGTCACTGCAAGCTTACTATTAAAAAGTACACCTGAGTTTGACGTTAAACACCAATCAAACAAACTATTAAAAAGAAAACGTTGGCCATAAAAAAAATCCAACATGGCTCCGAATTTTTAAGATGACTGTCAATGGAGTCAAGTTAATAAATATTTGCGTCAGAATCGTTCACATGGTGATACAACCAACACAATCCGCATGTATGATCTCCTAAGGCTAAGTATTTAGAGAAAATATATATCATAATCCAATAAGGCGTCTATATTTTCAAGATGGTTGCCAATGGAACTATTCCTTATACAGGAACCATGGATTACATAGTACGTTTTCTTTTTTGAGTTTATTGGCGAATCATTTTTACACTAAATTCTAATAACCTCGTTGTTTAATAGTTCATTCTTATCATCTTAGTACAGACTGAAAGGGTTTATATGTAACGGAAGAAATATAAATAATACCAATGGCTTAAGGATAAATACTTGACAAATTCTACATTTATTATTTAAAAAACAAAAACAATTTCAAACGCTTAGTTTTTGAAAGCGAGGCGGCTTTTAACAACAGCAAATAGTTTTTTGTTATTTAAAAGCGAGACAAGAATCTAAATTCGTGAAAACGAATATTGTTTTCTATTAAAGCAAAGGTTTTCTCATGTTTACAAACATTGGTCGTTACATGTCTGCCTGCCAGGTTAATTTCTAATGTCCATTCATTTGGTAGTTGTTTTAAGGGGCATTTAGTAAAAAATGTAGCCGAAGTCCTGCTGCAATTGACTAAATCATTATTGGTTTTGCTAAATGTATTCAGTTTGTGTGAACATGTTATTCCTATAATTATAAAAAGGTCGGTATAATTTAGATCTGGCTCTGTTTATCAACGGAATTGTAAAAGACTGTGTTACGCAGCGGTGTACGTATAACGGGTGACGGTTTTAGTTTTTCTGGAAAGATTCCTGTACTGATAAATTTATTGAAATTACCTGTTGGTGATAAGTTGTAAACAAAGCTTTTAATATCAGAAGAATGATCCCAATGTCTTTTGTTTGACATTTCAGCAATGTCTGAAACTTTATTAAATCGTATTATGTATATAGTATATGTATCATATATTGTAGAAGAAACTATCAGAGAACTGCTTAAAGAGAAAACGGCGATTCTGTACACTCAAAACCCTATTAATCAAAAATAAAATCACGAAAATTTAGCATTTTGGTAAAAAAATTGTAAGGAATCAATGTTTAGCGTCACTGACGGCGGCCATTTTGGAAAACGGCGGCCATATTGGATTTTCAAGTACCGGTAGCTAACTTTTTTTTCTTCTTAAAATGTAACACTAAAAAAAACTGCGAAATTTGGTGCTTGTGTCACCATTTGAACGAATCTGCCGGACTGAAACGCATACAATGAATTGATCTTAATCACCCCCGCTAGCAGTTCACAGTCATCTGTCTTTTAACTATTTCTATCATAACAATGTAAGTACTTAAACACAAGCTGTGTACTTCTCAAAACCCTTTAACTATACATCCTTTTCATCAAACCAATGTGTATATTTGACCTTCAATAACATATACTGTTAATGTATATATATAATAAGTTTTTCATCTGTTGTATCACATGCTTGAACACGATGTTAGAATAGACATCGAAACGTTGCTACCTAATAAACCAGAAGTTGTTATCCATAAAGTCTTGTGTTATATTTCATGTAATATCTCCAAAAGAGCCCCGCCAAGGGGAATCAACCAAAACAAACTTGAAGTCGTCTACAATGACACATTTGATAAATGCGATACCCTAGATCATTCATTGTATATCTAAGGCTCGATAACCTGCGGCCATTTTCATTAAACTACGTATCCATGTTTAAAGTGTTTATTCCTTATAGCAATCTGTGCATGACAAAAAGGTCATTAGATATAACAACGGAAAAATACTTAAATTGCTCTATCCAACTCTGTCTGAAAGAATTCTTTATTGACAAACGACAGAGGTTACAGTACCGATATTTCTGTTACTTTTGGTTTAGCCTGTTTCAGTTTGAACGCACTATTATACAGAAAACTGAATTCTGACTCCCAAGAACCTCAGAAATAAACATCTATTGATTGATTTAGATTTGACGCCGTACTTAGTTATTTCACTCAAACAAAGCCGTCCTAGCCTAAAAGATGAAAGAAATCACTCCGATGTCACTGTCAACCCACAAAGACAGAACGCAATATATGGTACAGAAAAAGTTCAAATTAACAGTTAGGGAAAATCAACACAACACATCGGCTCCGTGTGACCCTTGAGACCACCTGGACATGAAAGCTCATAGTATAAACCCAACGAATAGCCAATAGAAAATGTCGTCTAACAAGACAACTTAACCTGCCAGTCTTTTAAGTGTGTCGCTATCAGTTTTTCGGAAAACATATACATTTAATCAATGTGGGTCTATGTGTCATTAATTTAAAATACAGCGTCTGAAGCGCAACCAGGACTGGAGAAGAACCATTGTCAAAAGGTCTCAGCTCTGGTTCGTTTTAAATGACGATTTTCGTGAACAAAAGGTTCTGTAGTCTAGGTTTCCTACCTATAGCGTCCCTCTGTCTCCTTTTTTTATTTCTCATCGAGTGAATAATATACCAATTGTACGCAGTAGGCATTTCCTATAAATCACAGAGTAATCAGTCTGCTAAAGCAACGAAGTTATTCCACAGTCAGCATTTCATTTAAATATAAAACTATATATTTTGTTAACATACTCAACCACAGACGATAATTAGCATACATTATTGCATTGGGATGAAATAAACAACCATTAATCTTACAATTATCCTTCCAACATTTAAACGCAGGAAGCCTGTGAAAACAATTAAACTGACAAACAGTTTTATCCATAATCTTGAACATTCTCTTGACGTGGGCTTTCCGCTCGTACTCCGTCTTGTTTGATTTTCTACATATAAATCTTTTTCGACCTCACGTTCTTATCGATCAGGTGGTGGTCTAGTACTGTGTGTATCAGAATCTGTATCTTCATGTTCCATTTAAGAAGACCTTAGTTTTATCGATGATATTGACATTTGTGACTATAAATTTATTGACTTACAACCTCATGATGTAAACTATCTTGTGGTCCTTTTGTATCGACCTCCTGGTAAAGATATCCGCAAATGCAATGACATACTTCTTCCAATACTCCAATCCTGCCTTGTCTCGAAATGTATTACAATGGGTGATTTTAACATAAATCTCTTAAAATCCGATACCAGCTCTCACTGAATTCTCACTTTTTATTACCCACTTGTTACAAAGCCCACTCGTGTACAATCAAGATCAGCAACACATATTGACAATATATTTAGAAATTCACATGACAAAATCGTCACTTCTGGTATCCTTCTTAGTTATATTTCAGATCATTTGTCTGTTTTCCAGAAGGAAATTGAACCTTTCAGAAATGACATTTTAAAATTGGCAGAATGCTGGTAAGTGCTCCAGTAGACGTTAGTTCTCACCTGCAAGTTCCAATTTTCATTTCAGTTTTTTTGTGAATTAAGAGACTGTTTCTCTGTGGGGAAAATATTATTGACAATACCCTTCAAGCATGTTTTATTTTGTAGAGAAAGTAAATTAAGTAGAGTTAATAGAGCTAAAATGTTCAGCTTAGCATAAGAAAGAGAGACCCCATTGAAAGCAATTAGCACCCCCGTTAGAGATTAAACCTCATGGGGTGGTAGGTGTAAGTAAGCCCTTATTCATGGCTTTATTAAATGAGTAGTGTAGACAGATCAAAAATTACATGTCACTTTAATACTTGTTGTCAGGACTGATGCCCAAAGATAATCTTCAGTTCAAATGAGGAGGCAAAAACACTCACTTTGTTACTGAGTGAGGAGAAAGAATAGTTGTTGGTGGATTCAGGCTTCTTATGGATCGAAATTCTTATAATCACAGGTCAGAAAACTTAATATTTGTTAAACACTTATGTTAACATATTCAACATTTTAGAAGTCTGGTGTGTTGTCAAAACATTACTTAACAAATCATTTGGTCTTTGACTTACTGGCCAGGTTTATCCAAACCGCACACTTTTTTTACTGATACATTGCCTCATAAAAGTCGTCAACTATACCACTTATAACATAGTAGCCTACCAGTTACAACACATTTGAATTACAAATTTTTTAAAATGTGATAATTTATTTCTGAGCATGGTATTTGTCATCTGGTATAAATACTGTTTAAAAGTATAATTTGATTATTTCCATAAAACATATGATTATTCTCATTGATACTATTACAACTTTAGTTATTAATCATATTATTTGTTTTGTTTAATACAGATTACGTCAAGCGTAAATTCAAATGCAGTGACAAAAATATTGTATGATATCTTAGTTGCTATGATGTCCAGCAATGAACGTATTGTGGCGTGATATAGCAACTTAAGCCTGTCTCCCACAGCCCACGAAACTCCACGAAAAAACACGAAAAACCACGAAGTCTCACGAACTCAATTTTCAACGAACTGTCACGAATTCTCAAGTTGTCACGAACTCTCACGAACTACCTACGAAATACATACGAAAGACATACGTTTTGCGTTACGCGTTTCCCGCTCAAATACTTTTCCGGATCCTGTTTTTCGCTAGGGTTCGTGTCACTTCGTTGGTATTTCATTGCAGTTCGTGTCACTTCGTGGCTTTTGTGTCACTTCGTTGGTATTTCGTGTCACTTCGTAGCATTTCGTGTCACTTCGTAGGTATTTCCTGTCACTTCGTTAATGTTTCGTGCCACGAAGTGACAAGAAGGGACACGAAATTCCACGAAATACAAACGAAGTGCCACGAAATAAGTTAACACAAACTATACCTACGAAACCTCACAAACCCCAACATTTTTGAACATGTTCAAAAAAGAAACGAACTCCGAGAGCTATCCACGAATTGTCACGAATTGTCACGTATTGTCACGAACTGCCACGAAGTCTCAAGAAGTCTCACAAAATAAATTTCGTATGTATTTCGGCAGCCATTTTGTGGGACTGTGTGGCTGTGGGAGACCTGCTTAAGTCAGGGGTGCCCCGAATGTGGCGTAATTAGTCACGTAAAGGTTGGAACTTTACACCTGAGTTAACACGGAGTTTGTTAATAAATGGCAACAACAAAAAAACACCTCGGCTGATTGATACATGATTTGGTGTTTAATGCCGTAGGCCTACTCAGGGGCATTTCACCTGTAGGGCGGCGTGAAAATTCGGCTGAGCCAGAGAACCCCGGGTGACTCGCGCTAACGCAGCTTTAGTGGTAGGCCTACAGTAATGTCTGTTGTGTTTCATATCAAATAAAGTAACTGACGTAGGAGGTTTTCTGTAGGCTTAGATGCAAGCGAATTATTAAAGAGGCATAAAGCCTTAACATAGTTTCGTGAAAAGTCAACAGTTTCCTTTTCATAAAACTGATTTTAAAAAACGTTTAAAAAATGCTGTATTTTGACGAGTTTTTTTTTTCGATACGCACAAATGACTTTTCGCAGAAGCTTTCCCCGTGGATATTCTCAAACAAGACTAGCCACTGGTCTATATAAGGAATAAGGCGTTCCAAGCGGTGTCCATATATGGTTGAGTTCCCACGGTCTCGTTCTATGTATCCACGGAGGCTGCCCTATACGGATTCGCATCCATTAATTTCCGTGCATACATTAGACATCGTAATGCGGGTCGCATTAGAATGTCTTACAAACTTTATTATTATTTTAAAACGGTACATCACACATTCACGGCGGTGGCATTTTCTGAAAGGTTAAAAAATAGAGAAACCCGGTTTAATTCGTTTCAGTCGAGTTTTTGGCCTAAATTCTGAGGTATAGCCTCTTTAAAAGAGGGTAAAAGGTAAATAACAAGTGTTTTTTTCTGAAACTTTAGATAACGCTTGACAATTACATACACATAAAATTATTTTAGTTGTCCACGGACAGAAATGCCGTACATTATAAAACATGGTTTAACATACTATGAGGGCATCCAAGTTTGACCAAACCTCTTCTGAAGTGGAGGTGAACAAGGTATTAAAGCGCTACTATTACCTATATGTATTAACGCCAACTACTTTCTCCTTTGCATTCGAGTTAAAATAGACAATACTATGGAATAGCATGCAACGGAGGTAGTTAACAGGTAGTAGTAGCGCGTTAATACCTTGTTCACCTCAACTGCAGAAGAAGTTTGTTCAAACTGGGATGCCCAAAAGCCTGTTATACCATGTTTTGTAATGTACGGCATTTCTGTCCTTGGACAACCAAAATAATATTGTATTGTATATGACGGAATTGTCAAGTGTTATCTAAAGTTTCAGAAAAAACCACTTGTTATTTACCTTTTCCCCTCTTTTAAGCTTGATCGCTTGTCATTTACACTTGTCTGAGCAGATATAAAAACAATACATTTTGACTTCACAGTAGGACAGGTGATATTTTAAGTCCGCAACCTGACCAACAGTTTCAACGAGAGTTGAAAGCTGTAACTTCAATTTAGTTACTTCTCGCAACATTGTAGAAATAGCTATGTGGTTCATATAAACCGGCCGTAGTTTTGCTATTAACCCCAGTTAAAAATCTGGTGACATCGTGATTTCACAGTGTTCTCCTGGGTGATCTCACATAAATCATCACGGTGAACTAAATCTGATTTTTTGGTTGTCACAGTGATGTCACACAGTGATATCACAAAACTGCAGAGTGTGATATCTCATTGAGTTCAACCTTTAAGTTGATGTCAATCTCACACTGTGACGTCATATTGTGATACCAATGTTTGCTTTAATTTAAATCTTGTTGCATGCTAAAAACTTATCAATTTGATTCTGAAATTTCATCTGATGAAGAGTACATGTAATCAGTTCGATCCGATAACTTAATGCCATTAAGCAAATTTGCAACTTCAGTAGGCTATAAGTAGAAAATTGAATTTCAAACCTCTCTCATCTAGAACAATTGATAGGCCAACACCGAAACACAGAAATCTGGAACAAATGGGCCACACAAGACGCTAATTTTATTTGACTTTAAATATTAGTTTAATAGATGTGGTTACTATAAATCATACCATCAAACGATACCAGTACCTGAATGGCTAATTAACAAAAAAAAACTCTTTTAAGACGTAAATAATACAAGAAAAACTATGATACTGTTTAACTCAATTCTTGCTACATGTAGTTTGAAAGGAAGCCTATGAGATGGCCGAGATACCACTGTTTGACCATAAAATGATCGGCATGATATCGCTGTGACAATATAAATATTTAATCCTTGTGACATCACACTCACGAGAGAGATAAATAGCACCTAACAACAGTGACATCATATTTGTGAACACTGGCCCATTTTGTAACCAATACGTACTATCTAGCTTTTCAACGCAGACTAGAATTTTGGGTCAAATAGGCGATATGTTAAAGTGGCATACGCCCTCAAAATTCGCTTTTTTAGTAAATTCAGACAGCAACGATTTTAAGTGGTGTCAAAGTTAGTTCATAAACTAAAATAATACCGCAAAAATGAAAA
>JAVFBY010425375.1:0-14230 GCA_034781015.1 Tonicella lineata
AAATGTCGCCGGGGCAAATGTCGCCAGAGCAATTATCGCCGGAGCAATTGTCGCCGGAGCAAATGTCGCCGGAGCAATTGTTGTGGGCTACTATCGTAGCAGCTCGGCCGCCCGGAATCTTAAATATTACGTCCGGTCTACACTGCTACTAGGAATGTAAAAAATATTACATTGCGGTTAGGAGTTCTTCTCGGAATGTAAAAAGTATTACAATGCAGGCAGGAGTTGAAATCAGAATGTAAAAGTATTAAATTGCTCTTAGGATTTCTACTCGGAATGTAAAAAATATACATTGCGGTTAGGAGTTCTACTATGAATGTAAAAAAATATTACAATGTGGATATATAGGAATTCTACTCTGAATGAAAAAGTATTACAATGCGGGTAGCATGATTGCTGTCAGGAATATAATACTTATCAATGTAGTTATTAACTTATTAATATAATACTTCTGCCTTTCCTCTACAACTTTCATTCGTTGATGATGCGTGTAATTATACACTTGTTACGCACTAGTTACGTTTGAATTTTATTGAATCGTGTAATAAGCTTCAATCTCGCACTGCTATTCACACACTATTATATGTTATATGCTGTTACTGTCATGTAATGATTAGACTGACGAGTGTTTATGCTGTATACGTCTATATCTTGGAATGTTGATGTGTGCAGAGTGCTTCATCAGTCAGAAATAACATTGTAATAATTAGCATTTTCACTAATGGCTTGTCTGGCAGTGGGATCAACTCAGATACTAATCCAATGACGTACTCGTGGGTGAGTTTGACATGTGGGCTACTCGCTCATAGATCTTACAGCAAACTACAGACTATATACAGCCAACCTTCAAATGTTTTTATTTCTTTTCAGAATTATAAACTTCCGTACCATTGTGTCATGCGGGCCTGCGAAAAATCTATGTAAAATAAGCAAGGAGCAGTTACTGTAGTCTTTGAACAGTAACATCTTGGAGAAACCCTAAAACAAAACAGTACAAAACATATCAAAGGAAAGGTGTATACGCATTGGGTGCCAGTTGCCCGATGGACACGTTTGTTGGTTTGGATGAAATTGAACCATCTTCTGACAAAGAGATGGAGGATAAACTTCAAGGTATTAAATAGTCTACTTCATTTTAATGCAAACTATATTGTACTAGCTAATTTTGGAAACATTAAATTAGCAGTTAACAGACCTGCCTACCCAGTGTATTTTGTACTCCAAATTTATGTTGAAATTGATTACACCAATACGCCACTTAAATACACACATAAATTAGCATTCTAGGCAATACTGAATCACAAAAAGGAAAGCAAAGACATTATAAATCAACACAGGTTGGTGTCATTCTGTGGCCTTCAACATATTTTCATGCATTGGAGAGTCCAGATGAGTGTTCTTTTTTATAAGATAAGTAAAGCCTAATTTTTTTATATTTTTATGTAAGCCATACAGAGGTTAATTAAAAAAAATAAAGAATATAAATAATGTGATTAAAGTTAATGATAAACGATCGAAATTACCATTTCTTCCCTCCCGACCAACCTTCCTTCGTTTGTGCTGTTAGTAAACGAGCATTATTCGCAATTTTATTTTGCCTTTTGTCAGTTTATAATTCACAAGTTAAATGTGAAGATTTCTTTGTTTCAGATGTATGCTGCCTGGATGAAGTAAAGAAGCTAGAACATAGCTTATTAGGCTCTGTTAACAGAGTTACATTCTCGCACGTACATCACTCAAACGACAGGTAAATATTACACGACATGTTAAGAGATGTTTTTGACAAACTTGTAAGGACTATACATAATGTGTTTATGTGTAACAACAGTAAATACCATGTTGTTTAGGTCCGTTCTCATACATCCAGATATATAGTCTGGTAGTATACTGTATACAGTTTCTGCGTTTGATTTGATTTATTCAAAACAATTACATAAATATATACATTGATACTATCTAAATATGTTTTGCTTAGATAGATCACGTATAAATACATTTATACCCTTCCTCGACTAACGGCAATTCAAGCCGTTCCCAATTCAAGTGAACATAATAAATTAGAGATTTAAGACGATTATTTTGATTGTAGTATATGCCGATGAATAAATTGATAACTTAGTTATGTTAGCAAAATATCAGTTAATTGAATCTAATCATGAAGGAGTTATGTACAATTTATAATTTTCACTTGTGCATAAAACTACTCCGCGAAATCTGTCCAGGCCCAAGCGTTCCTAAAATCAACTTATAATGTATGTGTTGCTATAGACCTGAGATCCTGTGAGGTTATTATGTACGTGTTGCAAGACCTAAGGCTATGTTGGGTTATAATGGACCTGTTGCTAGACCTGAGATCCTGTAAGGTTATAATGTGCATGTTGGAAGACCTGAGATCCTGTAAGGTTATAATGTACGTGTGGCTAGACCTGAGATCCTGTAAGGTTTTTATGTACGTGTTGCTATAGACTTGAGATCCTATAAGGTTCTGTTAGATTATAATGGGCGTTTTGCTAGGCATGTCGCTTTAATGTCACCAATTTAAACTTGACGGCTTAAAACACCAGTTAGCATACATAATATTTTATTTTATATTTTCTGTTTGTCTATAAGAAATCTGGTATGATTTTAGTTTGAAGACACTCCTTGGCTTACTTGTTAGCCTAAAACAAATAAAGGTACATATGTAAATCATTCAATCTATACAATTGAAATTTTCAGTGATGAAGAATGTTGTAGAGACTATATGAAGAGTGTTTGTCGATTCCGTCACCCTAATGTCGTGTCTGTCTATGGTGTTGACGCCCACCCTACAGGATGCTGTTTGTATGCCGAGTACCCAGACAGAGGGGATGTCCTCACTTATATGGTAAATAACATAAAGCTCTATAAATGTATATAGGGTGAATATAACGCACATATTTTCGCTAATGAAATTTAAAGTATCATTATTCATAAGAATATCCTATTGCTTCCAAATTAAAAATCTATGCTACAGTTGTTAAAGGTTACGCGTTTGCCTTGCTTTACGATATATCAACTTCGAAAGCTAAGGTACTACAGTTGTCAAAGGTTACGCGTTTACCTTGCTTTACGATATATCAACTTCAAAATCTATCCTACAGTTGTCAAAGGTTACGTGTTTGCCTTGCTTTTCGATTTATCAACTTCAAAATATATAATACAGTTGTCAAAGGTTACGTGTTTGCCTTGCTTTTCGATTTATCAACTTCAAAATGTATCATACAGTTTTCAAAGGTTACACGTTTGCCTTGCTTTGCGATATATCAACTTCAAAAGCTACCCTTCAGTTGTCAAGGGTTACGCGTTCGCCTTGCTTAACGATATATCAACTCCAAAAGCTATGATCCTACAGTTGTCAAAGGTTACGCGTTTGCCTTGCTTAGTGATACTAGTATATCAACTTAAAAAATTATCATACAGTTGTCAAAGATTACGCGTTTGCCTTGCTTAGTGATATATCAACTTAAAAAACTATCCTACAGTTGTCAAAGGTTACGCGTTTGCCTTGCTTTACGATAAATCAACTTTAAAAGCTGTAATCCTACAGTTGTCAAAGGTTACGCGTTTGTCTTACTTTGCGATATATCAACTTCAAAAGCTATCCGACAGTTGTCAAAGGTTAAGCGTTTACTTTGCTTTACGATATAGGCCTATCAACTTCAAAAGCTATCCTACAATTGTCAAAAGTCATGTTATTTCCTGGCTTTATGAAATTTGTAAAAGCTACCCTACGGTTGTCAAAAAGTATGGGATTGATTTGCTTTACGAAATATCATGCTCTAAAAAGGCAAAATAAATAGTAACTCAGTTTTCTAAATTTTAGGGTAGTAGTTTGCGTTCAAATTTCTTGAATGTCGTTTATTTATATGTAAGCAATTACGATATCCTAATATAGCCTACGAATACAGTTATAGAAGCTGACACTCAGTTTAAACAGCGGTATTTTGGTCAGATACCGTGTGACATGGGGCTATGTGAAAAGCCAGTTTGCAACACAAAGAACCCTACTTATTCAAACGTTTGGTCTGTTTTGTTGTTTATAAGAAGGTAGTTTCCAGTCGAAGTATCCTATTCTCAAACTTTTGAGTTTGATTTATCCTTCAGAAAAAGCGTGACATAACATGGGAGATGTTGTTAGACGTGACTCACGATATTCTCAAGGCATTAGTGTTCCTGGAGGAATTGAGACGAGATAACACATCCATTGACATCAACATAAAGCCGGACAACGTTTGGATGTTTACACCAGGAACGGCCAAGGTAAAAACATTACTCTGTTCTAGCTAGTTTAACGGTAAAAGGGTTAAGTGATAACACTGTACATATCCTATGTTCGATAAGTCTGACCTGGTTTAAACTATCGAGTCGCGTGTATCGATGGGTTCTGAATTTGTTGAAATGGGGTCAATTTTCATATTTGAAAATATATATTTTATTCTTTGTCCATTGACAGTTAGCATTTTGTGCGTTTCCCTGGAAGCCAAGCCCGGACGAAATCGTTGATGAACCAAACAAGGTCAGAGGAAATTCACGTGACGCCTATGAAAGGAGAAGAGCACGTTCCGTTGCCAGGTAACCAGATTACATCATTATAAAGCGCAGTGTAAGAAAGCAGTTTACAAATAAGAGGGGTCTAAAAATCAGTGCTGGTGAAATATACACATTTGTTTAATAATAAATCGCCAACGAGAATTAAACGTATAACCATAAATGATGCATTTCAATCCTGTTTTGTTTCAGTTTTGGATCAACCCTTGAAACTTTGGTCAAATTTACTGAAGGTACGTTCCATGATATATCCTAGGTTAAGACACAGATTCCTCCCCATTAACCTTCATGTAGCAAAGTAAAATAAACTGTGACAGTGCTATCTGTTTTGTTTGTGTTTAATAAAGACTTTTCATGATAGGTAGAAAACCGGGAGGTAACCTTGTAAGAAAAAAAGTTGAACAGTTAGTTTCCTAAATGACAACATTCATTGAAAGTATCGCTTGTTGTTTTGCATCACGTATTGTGCAGTATTTTAGAAGGATTTTTCTCATAATTATGATTGGGACGTCTCTGTGCTCCTTGTGCTCCTTGTCTCTGTGCTCCTTGTATCTGTTCTCCTTGCCTCTGTGTTCCTTGTCTCTGTTCTCCTTGTCTCTGTTCTCCTTGTCTCTGTGCTCCTTGTCTCTGTGTTTTTTGTATCTGTGCTCCTTGTCTCTGTTCTCCTTGCCTCTGTGTTCCTTGTCTCTGTGCTCCTTGTCTCTGTGTTCCTTGTATCTGTGCTCCTTGTCTCTGTGCTCCTTGTATCTGTGCTCCTTGTATCTGTGCTCCTTGTATCTGTGCTCCTTGTATCTGTGCTCCTTGTATCTGTGCTCCTTGTCTCTGTGCTCCTTGTATCTGTGCTCCTTGTCTCTGTGCTCCTTGTATCTGTGCTCCTTGCCTATGTGCTCCTTGCCTATGTGCTCCTTGTATCTGTGCTCCTTGTATCTGTGCTCCTTGCCTCTGTGCTCCTTGCCTCTGTGCTCCTTGTCTCTGTGCTCCTTGTGCTCCTTGCCTCTGTGCTCCTTGCCTCTGTGCCTCTGTGCTCTTTGTCTATGTGCACCAAGAAGACACCTGGCCACTCCGATATTCTTTCTGGTCTTATTGGACTTCTGTCTCCATCCCATGCAGCTACTGATATTCTTTTTGGTTCCAAAGGGGTTTCCATCCCACCTGACCACATCCGATATTTTTTTCTGACTCCAAAGAGGTTTCCATCTCACATGACCATGTCCGATATTCCTTCTGGTTCTAAAGATGTTTGAATCCCACGTGACCACATTCAATGTTCCTTCTGGCTCCAACAGTGTTTCCATGCCACATGACCATGTTCGACGTTTCTTTCGGCTCCAAAGGAATTTCCATCCCACGTAACCACTTCCAATATGCTTTCTGGCTTTAAAAAGGTTACCATCTCACGTGACCATGTCTGATGTTCCTTCGGGCTCCATCCATTGAGTTTCCATCCCACCTGGCTACGTCTGATATTCCTTCTTACTCCAAAGGGGTTTTCATGCCACTTGACCACGTCTGATATTCCTTCTGACTCCAAAGGGGTTTACATGCCACGTGACCACGTCTGATATTCCTTCTGACTCCAAAGGGGTTTTCATGCCACATGACCACATCTGATATTCCTTCTGACTCCAAAGGGGTTTTCATACCACGTGACCACATCCCATATTCCTTCTGAATCCATATGGGTATCCATATCACACGTGACAGATCGCTTTTACAAGAAATTTGGCTTCCTTTCGCGAAACCATTGTAATATATGAAGCTTGTAGTTATTGTAAATAACTGGCCATATTATTCACTCTTCTCTCTGACATTGTATCCTTGCAGTTGACTCAACCGTGGTGTCGTCATCAGCCCGCTGTCCACACATCCTAACACACCTTGTGTATATCTGTACAGAAGCTGATTGGGATACTATACCGACATTTAAAGGTAATCACGTAATGCTAAGACTTAGGTCATTTCACTGCGCCTATTCATGAAGTTTCAATAATATTAGATTATGGTTTCTCGAAGAAGTAAAAACGTTAAGATAAAGACATAAGCTCTACAATACTTAACCGTCATAGTTGTTCAAATATCAAATAATTTTGTTGCAGTATATGCCATAAACTCGAATGAAACACTTTCATGCCAAAATTATATTATCACGGCCCAAATATATATATCTATAAATATATATATATTTAAACGTTTACTCTGTTGGTACTGTGCTATAGGTAATCAATCCTGGTCAGTTCTATATCTTGTCAACAACTACATATAAGTAGCTGTTGTCTTCTCGGAGTGTAACTCGCCTATAAATGTATAGTCCGTTGGAAACTTATCTCTGAGAGTTAATCTAGAACATGATGATTTGTCGGTTTTTATTTAATCGACTTCCCTGTTCCAGTGCGACTTGCTTCATATTTAAATATATATTGAAATGACTTATTTTGTGTAGACTCAAAATTTCTAGTGAGTCTAGCCGTTGTCATTTTTTTGTAATTCCCATCTTCACTAAGAATGATTTGTTTGATTCAGAGTTGCTGGAAAAGTTCAGATGTCACCATCCACTCATCCATTGTACTGCCTGGGATATTGCCATTCATAACAATACTTACGTCCATCCGTTTGAGAGGTGGAAAATATACAGAAGACATGTATTTAAACGGACACAGTTCAATTCTGAAAGCCCAAAAAGCTCCGGTCAGCAGACGGACATTTCTGATGAGGAAACCTCGGAGCATTGTATGGAATTTGTTGTGGAAGACGAGGAGGTGACAGAAGATGAGAACGATTCTGAAAGTGCAAACGACATACCGACTAACTGCTGTGGCAACAGTTCAAACGACATGCACAGTAATCGTGGTAGTAGGAATTCAAACGAAATACCGACTAACTGTTGTGGTAACAGTTCAAACGACATTCACAGTAATCGTGGTAGTAGGAATTCAAACGACATACACACTAACTGCTGTGGTAGGAATTCAAATTGTGATTTAACAGAAGACGAAAAGCCTCGTCCGTATTGTGACGTGGCTGAAAATGATATTAGTGCTATTAAAGAAGCGTGTCTAAGTGACTCGTGGGAAGATATGACCTCGTACAACGACGAGGACAGAGACGAATCAGAGGGTTACGTGTGGGATAAAATCTTACCGGACATTGACAGCAGTACGTCCTCTTGCAAAGAAGGTCAAATCAGTTCCAGTTCGGATGATATTGAAACTGGTGCAAAACTAATTTCTGTTGATTCCTCTGATAATGATGCCGGTAATGACTTAGATACAGAGCAACTGGAGGACATCGACGGTTTTGTGTCGCATTGTCACTCTGATCATTTGCAAACATTGAATGGTCATTATCACGGACAAACATATGCCTGTTCCAAAGGTTGTTGTGGGTTTGTAGACCGTGTCAGTGATTCTCAATGTTATGGTAGAGAGGGGCATGCCTGGGGTGATACGACAACTACGGCTGTTCAACAGGCTGGTACAAGCAGTAATACGATTTCTGAAACTGACAATTTCTCAGCCAACTTTCAGGCTAACGCTTTGTTAGACGGTGTATCAGTTATGTCAAACAAAGAAGGTAGTTGTATCGGGTCACAAACGCTGGTTCAAGGGGGTAATCAAAGAGAAGGAGATGTTGTCACGTTAGGCAGGAGCTTTGTGATAGTAGGGAAATGTGCAGAGTTATCCCCCTTTGACTTCTTTGGAGATTTGCGTATAGACATTCTACTGCTGTTAAGAGATATTGGCGACAAGCAGTCTGATTTACGAAAGACATCCGGTTTGAAAGATTACCGAAGTTGTCTAATACAGTGTCTCTCTAGAATAGATAGTAGAGATTTCAAACAGACCAAAGCAACAGAACCCATCTCAGAGGATCCAAATTCAAGACCATTTCCAGTTTCCTCTAAGGTTCGCTTAAATCAATTAATTTTACGTCCGTGGCTCAAAGATTGGAAACCATTCGACACATCACTACCGGAAAGCGGTTTTGCCTGGGTACCTCCTCTCCCTGTTTGTGAAACTGTTGACGTTGATGAAACTGTCATTGTTGGTCAAACTGTCCCCGTTTGTCAAACAACACCAGTAAATCCCGTGGAAAAGGTTCCATGGTATGGAAACTGGCAGCCATTTAATATGAGCATCGAAGAGGAAGTGGCGTGGGAAACCCTTCCAGATGACGTCATCAAACACGACCAACCAACTGAACAGCAGCTCAATGTGATTCATTCCCGCCAAAACAGGACACAGTTTCACGGCGACCGAGCTATGTCCATACGAAGAGATAATCTAGCTTCATATTTCAAAGAGAAATATAGTTTGAACTGGGAAATCCTTGAGCCATATGTAGATTTTGTAACCAGGTTAGACGAGAATCAAAGGGAGTTACAATGTTTGGCTGAGGATGACTTTTGTTTCATAATACGATGAATTGTCCTCTAGATTTTTCTAATTAACCATAAAAAACATAATTTACCATGTGTGTTAATCAAATCACTCATAATACATATGACCTTATTTATTTGCTAATTAAACTTACAAAATATACTTATTTATTTAAATATATATACACTAATACAATTGGCGGCACTTTTGTCTTTTTTTTTGTTTATCAAAATTCTCCTTTGAGATTGAAAATATAAGCCCCCTACTGGTCTATATTGATCACGAGATTGTACATCCGTTTTCTCTCTGCTGCTTTAGCGAGGTCTATCTTTGGAAATTGATTGTTTTGTTAACTTGCTGACGGCGGTTTCATTTATTTGACACAGCCACAAACATGTCAGAGTTTTATGCAGCTTACAAAACGAGCATTGTCCAATGAAATGCCTGGATTACCCATGCTCTATTTCCTGTAATCGCAGTTATAGAGGATGGTGGTAAACAATTATAAACGGGGTTGTAACTATTTTGCGATAAACTCCGATTAAGACTTTTGTGTAAGGAATGGTCATTTAAAATGCCAGTTGCGCCATATTTGTCGTTTCTGACAAAATATCCATCTCCTGTTGATAAACGTATCCAATATGACCTGAGTGCATACCAAACAACAAAAATCACTATCGAGAATGTAACAGCAAAGAAATTGAGGAATTAAAAAGGCCTAAAACTAATTCGCAAAAAATTGTCAAGCCGACCAATACAATGAGAGTATAAAGTCAACTGAAACTGTCTTTCGTGGCTTGTTCGGATCGTGCCACTTATCATCAACAGTTTATTTTGATTCAAGAGACATATTTCAAGGTAGGTGAAACATTTGTTTCCCAGACAGGGCTTATATGAAGTCGTGCAAATCTGAGAGCCACGTGACTTTGTAGGCTATACTGAACTTACTGTCGGGAAGTATTTTCAGAGAGTCCGGATTTTATCTATTTTAGACATTGTTCTGTGCGAATTGTATAAAAGATGCGAATTGTATAAAAGATGTGAATTCTCATACATTTTTTATTGGAGAAAAAGAAAAGAATTTAATGTCTTTGGAGTTTAGTGCGAACTGGGTGATTTTTCGTCAATTGGTAGTTCATACGAGTGGTTTATTCTTAAAGGACAAGTCCAGTGTTTTTCAACCTAAACATATTGTTTTTAACCTTTATTTTGTAATACACTAAAGCGTGTAACATTAGGGACCGATAAAGCATAATCATTAATTTGTTAACTTAAAAACCAGAAGAGACGTCCAAAATCGCCGATAATGTAGTCATGAATACTCTGTGCACACGTTATTTTTGTATTGTTGTTTCGTTGTAGATGTAGATGCATCCACAGGGAGACGTGCACTCAGAGTCAAGTACCTTACAATCTCGGGAGATTTTTGACGTCACTTCCGTTTTTTAAATTAACGGATATGCTTTATTGGTTCCCAATGTCACACGCTTTAATGTTTTTCAAAATAAACATTAAAAATAATAAGTTTAGGTTGAAAAACGCTGCACTTGTCCTTTAAGACATGCAGTTTGCGATAGACCATTGAAGGCCTCGTATAGAGAAAGACCGATCAGATCAAAACCAGACCTTAATAGCTCTTCATTAGATACAGAGTTCTGTATCGTTATTTGTTTACCACTACTTATCTGTATATAACGACACAGAACTATGCTAGTCTAAGCTGTGTAATTTCAAGATATTTCACTTACTGGCTTTTACGTGCGCAGGAACCACTTTCATGCGGAGGTACACGTACATGGATCTAGCCTGTAACGCTCATTAGCTAGCTCTCCATTTATTATGTCGCATTTAGATCTGGGGACAACCCCTTTAAATGGTGTCAATTAGATTGTATATAGTTGATCAATCACTTAGCTGCTTTCCAAACCTTGGAAGAGGTAATTTTTATTTATTTTTTTGGACACGTTTCTCACACATTCGATCTAGATTTAGCCAAACTTATGTAAAACTGTAACTTTGTGTTATTGACCACAGACTCAAGTCGTCTGGAATTTTATTGGGCGATTGAGATAGTGACGTTGCACGATTCTCAGACTGCCTCACGTCATTGAACACAATTTGATGTCCCCAGATCTAAATGTGACATAACAAATGGAAAGTTTAACCACAATGATAGTCGGATACCAAGACAATTCTGCACACAATTCCAAACAAACAAAACTAAACTGTTTCAAAATACTGTAAAAACTTTATTTTTGTCTATGTTACCATCATCCTACAGTGGTAGTGATTGGGGCTTGGCCGAGGATGACATGATCTTTATGAATATTCATGATTATGTACAATACTATACAAAGGAATGGTGTATGACTAAGTAACAAGATGTTGGGGGAGTTTTGTCGACGACGCATCACAACTTCCTTAAGCCCAATTCATTCAACTGAATTGACAATAAAAAATCACATTGCTGCACATTAAAAAAAAAAAACATTTCTGGTTTCCCGAACAGTTGTAGCTGCTAATATAAAGACTAAAGACATCCATATTTAAAGACGTCAGTGTCATTCTACCTGTGCACTACACCTGCCACAGGAAATGTACTTAAAGGAAGCAGTCTTTCTTTTTAAATCACAGAGAAAATATTTTCAAGATGGCAGCCACACAATTCAGGGACAATCACATAATTTACAACTCATAAAAAAAAAGACACATTTAAAAAAAAATAAAAATACAGCACTATTAATAGATCATGATTATATTAATTAAAATAAGACCAAATTTTTTGAGTTGTGAAAAGTTATGATCTTAGCGCATTAAAACCATGACTTTCCCCAGTTTTAGAAGTCATTGAAAGGCTAACTATTCCAAGGTTTGGGTTTAAGAATTTAAAGAACTTTAAGAAAATGAAATCAACTTCAAGACTTTCTACGGTAAAATTAAATTATAAACAGTTTCAGGGCAAGTGGGGGTATTATGAATACATAACACTTCAAACACTAGTAGCTAGTTCAAGAAGTCTAGTTTAAGTATCAGAACTTTTATAAACTTATTTACTTTTCTCTTTTAACAACTATCTCTTATAATTTCTGCTTATTCAGAAATGTTTATCTAGCCAGAATATAAAAATAAAGCTGCAAAAGCGGTTATCAAAAATAAATTTCATGATAAAGATTATTTATGTGTGTTTTTCCAACAAGCAGTTTTTCACTTGGAAGCAAAAATTAAGAGTTAAAAGTAACATTTTTTTGTTCAAAGCTTGGATGCCCAGCAGTTGAATATTTATCAGAATCATCAACGATACCAGTAGTCATAATGAAGCCAAAGGATAAGTAGGAAGAACAATGGAACAAATTCGGAACTTTGGAAGAAATTATATTTACTGGCAGGGATTTGTCGAAATCAGTTTCCTATAAATTCCTCAGCCATAAAAATGGGCATTTTAACTTTATTATGGAATATTTTCATTCTCCAAATGCTACAGTACATATTAAAGGAACATTTAATGTAAAATTGAATATTTAACGTTAAATTGAATATTTAAAAGTCAAATGGATTGATTGTTGTTTTACACAACATTCAAAAATCAAATTGAATATATTTGATCTAGAGATCGCTAAGTTTCCCACAAGGACTGCTTAAACCTCCGATTTTTTACTGTCATTGGATATCTTGTAATGGGAAGCGATTCTTATTTGACTGGTTTTAAAATAGAAACACATTAATTTGGATGCACATTGGACAGAGTAACTTTGTATAAAAAATTGTGATGTTGAAATAAAACGGATACAAGTATTCCGGTAACAGCCATTCTACATCCCCTCCTTAATAATATAGAACAATGACACACCATAATTAAAAGGCCTGTCAATAAATAACTTAAAATCTAGTGCATTAAAACATTACATTGCATTTTTGCACCGCGTCTAAAGCATGTGCAGAAACCAGCACAACGTCTCCTCCTTTGTGAATAATAATAATAATATACAGCTTGGCAGTATGTGACTATTCCATGGTGAGACATGAAACACAATTCTTCAATGAAAGAAGTAATAGCTTTGACCCTGAGTCAGGTTTTAACACGTCTCTCTACCTGAAGTGTTCATTTACCTGTAGTCTGCAAACACTCACTCATACTTACATATATACATAAATAGTGTGTATAGATATATATAGTATACTATAATGATCGGTGATGAATTGTTCTAAGGTGCAAACTGATAGCTCGTCATTCACATTGAAGTCACTCCATTTTGTGCAGGGATACAATCGCTTGTAACTACAAGTCTGTGTGAACTGGCTACATATGAACTGGTGACATTCATGGTAAAAACCAATGCCTGGGTCGTCTAGTGAAAGTTACACTGTGTACATATGTACTGGTGACATTCACGGTTAAAACCAATGTCAAGATCGGATAGTGAAGTTGAACTGGGTACATATATGTACTAGTGACATTCACTGTTTGAACCAAAGCCAGAGTCGGATAGTAGGAGTCTCACGGTGAGAGGCTACCAGATTGGTTTTGTAGTTTTGGCCGGAAGATAAACTCTATGTAGTTAGCACCAGATCACTCGAGACTTTCCACCTTAGCCACGATCTTGCCTTCCCAGAGAGGTAAAATGCTGCTGTCTTCTCCGACCTCCTCAAAGACGGCACCAGAGCCAAACTCATCACTGTTTTTCTTAAAATAATACCTGCAAACAAAATAAAAATAAAACTATAAGAACATATTGCTAATTTTAAAATAACAAGCACTTTTCAGAGCCCTTTCCCCCATAATAAAGTTTTCCATTTATTGTAAGCCAAATAAAAAAAATGGTTATTGGAGAACTGTTTATTAAATCATAAAAGAAAATCAACGATAAGAAATAAATTCAGATCATCACCTTTTTTTAAGGTCTTAAATGCATGGGAGACAACTCTAAATTCTGTACCTTGTTAGTTAGAGTGGTCTCCCATGGACTATGTAAGCTCTGCAGTACATGCACAGCTATGAGGAAGTCTTAAGCGGCCAATTTGTTGAAATACAATCCCAAATCTTCACAAGAGAAAGCTACTTTATAAGCTTGAAGTTTATGGGACAATTTGTTTTAAAGTTATATTCACAACCTGTAGGATGGACCGGCAGAATGGCACAGCTTTTCCAAGACCTACTAAAGTGGTGAGAGGCTATTTGTGACCCGGCATAGCAAAATGAGTCGAAAGTCCCAAACGAATGACAGTGTAAAATCGCTTCCTAAACATTTTAATTTTTGGAGGATTGTGAATAGACTATCGATTAATTT
>JAVFBY010425486.1:0-14224 GCA_034781015.1 Tonicella lineata
CTACATGTACATGTACGATTTAATAATTGATGGATTGATTTGGGGTTTTAACGCTGTGGCATTTGATGGTGTGCCAGTCCAATGGATGGAGAAAACCACCCTTCACACCAAAGGCAACATCGTGGACAAGACAAACAACAAAACAATGAAAATTGTGTTCTTGATGCCAATTATCTCAAAGATCATCATGGGGGCATCAGGAAGGAAGCCGACCTTCCCAACTACATGTACCTGCCCCAAAATAAAAGAGAAGCCTTGTTGATCAAGTGTATTCTATATTCACTTTACTCCTCAGAACTGGTGGATGCACAATGTAGAGTAGAGTGGTATACAGCCTTGTATAAACATAGATTAACCTTAGAAGACACCTTTATAAACAGAATGACAGCTTACATGTGTAAGTATAAATCCATCAACAGGTAGAACATGTACATGTACATCCTCCAATAAAATAGAACACTACTATTAACGTTACATGCACTCAGGGTACATGTACACTTCCATCTACACTATCTTTAAGTGGAAAGTTGACTAAAAGAGAAATTTATATTTCTATTTCATTTTTTCGAAAATGATTATTTGTTTTTTTCAAAAATTTTCCATTTTATTATTAAAGAGTCCTTTTTAAGGATGCCATGAAACCCCCTAGACATGCTAGATCTAACCCTGGCACATGCTACTTGTAAGCATTTATAGACTCAGTAGTCACTAGTGGGCGAGGTATTGAAATGTCCTTGTGAAACCTAATAGCCAGGGCAGACTTTCATGAAACTTTGTAAGTTATACCATATAAAGATGTGATGTGAAAGGTACTTATTTTTTTTGTAAATTTTTCATTAATATTTTTTTCTATAAAGTTAGGAAGTTTCTTGCAATTGTGCCCAGTAGACCAAATTCTATAAAATTTTCATTTCGGTGCACAGCCATTCATTTTTATAATTTATAAAATAATTTCTTCTAGGTACACATGTAGAACAACATGAGTTGTACAGACTTGCTGTCTTAACACATGTTCCTTGGTGTGACTGTCTGTAGAGGACAAGTAGGCCTAATGCAATAAAGTACAAGAAAAGCCAATCGTGCACCTACATGTACATGTACATGTAACTTAATTTTAAGCTGGTCCCTAAACAATGATGTAACATTGATAAGTTAAAGAAATTTTTAGGGGCCAATCCAAAAGGCTGGCATTATTTCTATCCCTGAAGTGCCCCACCCTGTCTATTCTCTTAACATTGGTTAACATTTATATTGAGGCCTGTTTGTGTATTGGGTTGGGGGGCTATTGGGTGCCTACACAGAGTTTGTTCACCCTGAACTCAAGGTTACTTCACTCTGAAAATAGTTTGAAACACTCACATCATACAGTTACAGGATACATGTACATACATGTATATGTAGCTTGCCAGAAAAAAAAGAGCAAAGACAATCAGCCTGTATAATAATGGCAGTGAGTATTATAAAAGACCTTTACCTTTCATTTTCTGAAAAAATGTACAAGTCGTTTACAAGCGTCTACTAACAGGCTTGTAATTAACCTTTAAAGGTTCCTGGTATAGTCACTTATTTCAGTGGCCTATCAGATCACATTTATATGTTCATCTTTACACCTCTAAATCAGGCTACTGAGATTAGTACAATGTACATGTATACTTCCCAGTTCCCATACATCTTTACTATTGCCATTCCGAGTGGATATTATACAAATGAAAATAATACAACAAGTCGGACATGTGTAGGACAGTGGGAAAGGGCTGATTCATGTGCTACTTGTAACTGGGGGGATCAAACTGTGTCCTTAACACCAAAAGTAAGGCCAAAGTTTAAAAAAGCTTTGTTTTGTAATATATACTGAGGATAACTTGAAGGCGGGTAAAAACACAGGTAAATATCTCAATCGCCTTTTTTGTAGTGTTTCTTTCCTGATAACTTGCAGCTCCCTGTTTGTTATAGACACATTCTTTAAACTGTTGTGCTTTTATTTAGACAAGAAAAAATTAAACAAAGACACAAGTTACAAAACTTCCAAACTGACAAATTAAATATTTATCACATTGTACATTTTAAAACTAAGGTTGGTCAGGTTACCCAACACAAAGATAGTATTATTTGGCCTTGAACTTCAGGCCACATTAGAGTACATGTAGCTCATAACAATTGCACTGTGTCTCCCATGTATAAATGGACCACAAACATGGCCGCATACTTTAGTCACACATGTTTTATAAATATCTCTGGCTGTACTAACACGCTGGGCTTGTCATGAATAAAATGTGTACAAATAAAAAGCCTAGAGATGTATAAAATAGAAGGGGTCAATATGAGCTACATGTATACATGTACCATGTTATTGATGTTACCTTACATTGATCTCTACCAACATGACCAAAGTTGTCTTAACTTGTCTATGGGCATAATGCAGTACATCTATCAAAAATACAACACTATAACTGTGAACATCACAGGAGAGAAAAGGTTGCATGTACAATGTAGACTGTGCACGACTGGCTTTTTACTCAAATAACAACTACATTGCTTTGTGTCAATCGGATTAAAATTGAGGGCCCGTTTCTAAATTGAATGATTGATTGATTGGGGTTTAACGACGGGCTCAGGGGTATTTCACCTACATCATGTATATTATTGTATATAGGACTCCTTGCCAGCCTAATGGGTGAAGGAAACCATGCACCCTTGACATCCCTGCCTGGCAACAGAAAAGACGAGACAAAACAAGGTCAAGAAAAAGAAAACGATGTCCGTTAGTTCAAACAGCACTAGGGCATCAGGAAGCTCGTCAAGCTCGCGCCCAACCACCCATGTGTATGCAAAAGTAAATTAACGCCACACAACAGAAATGTGAAACGTTATATAAATAATCTGTTGAAAAATTAACTTTTCCTCTAGAGTTTAACATTTTCCCCCTGTTCCTAAAGTGATCTTCGTCTGAGTTAATAAACACCTGGAGGACCAGTACTGAAATCTGAAGGTACATTGTATTGTGCTAGCATCAACCAAGGCAGTATATGATCAACTTAGACTAAGATTGCTTGGAGGAACAATAATACCCTTAGCCTACATGTAGATCTATAATTGCTTCCAGTTCAGTGTTGTTGTAATTATTGCTACATATATGATCTGAGGTACATGTAATCCTGTAGTAATTAAAGATGACCAATGCTAGCCTTCATCCAGAAATAGTGAAGTGCCAGACAGTCTAAATCCCTATTTATTTTTTTTCATAAACTGCCCATCCTTATCCTATCTTTCTCAAGTAATTTTCTTACATGTAATGTTTGTCCCTCCAAATCTGATTTTATCGGTCCAAAAGACAGGTGAACGGGTCTCTTGATTTACCCCTTGTGCAATGACGCCAAGTACATGTGCTGTGGGGTTCAAGACAGGTCACTGTTAAAATTACCCAATAAAACGGCAGATGACACAAGGCTGTGATAAACATAGATATTTTTGTGTCCCGGGGGACTTGCCAGGCAAGCACTTTCCAATGTTGCTAAGCCGCTTTGTGATTGGTTAACCAATCAACACCATTTGCTTGTGTATATGATGCCCTCAGATATTATAGCAAATTAACAATACAAAGACTATGGCTCTTTTTCTAACTCAACACTGCAATATTCATTAAAAACATTCTGCCATTTATACCAAGACAAAGGGCACTCAAGGTCAACAGACAGCCCTGGGGTACTTACACAATACCGCTACAGCTAATTAATTGCTACCAGTAGCAGTACCAACTTAGCATGTACAATGTAGGCTTAGGTGCGTGGCTACAGTAAACGCATGTAATTTTATAACCTTGCACAATGCACAGAGGCACCATTAAATGTCTACTGATAAAATGTCACTATTTATTTTATGCTCCGAGCACACTTGAACCCTATATAATCATAAAATGATTTATAAACATTATAATAGCTATATATTTTTTATAAATGCATAGAATGATAGAAAGAAAATTTGAAATTCCTCCATTGAGGATATACATGTACATGGACATGCATACAATCATGCATGTACATGTACGATGTACAAATGTAACTACATGTAGTTAACATGCTTGGCAAAGGTCACTTGGGGGCCTCTCCCTGATAGGCAGGGTGGAGCAGCTCAGCACAACAATATAAAAAAAATCAAGCATAGAATCGCTATAGCTGCGAATAAGCTCTGACCCAATTTTTAATAAGAGCATTCTTTAAATACATGTAGCATCATATTAAGCTGCATTCCAAATTATAACTTTCTACATGTATCTTAAGCGGTTTGGCTTCTATCCTGTTCACGTCTTCATGTAAAAAAAAATGACATATGAGATCCTAACACGTTTGTTGCCATGGGAATGAAATTTGTTTAGTATGATCCCATTTTCAATAGGAGCGTAGTTTAGCATGATATTAGACACGCTTGTTGCCATGGAAACCTGAAATTTGTTTAGTACGATCTCATTTTCAATAGGAGCATACATGTAGATTAGCACTATACTAAGCTGATTTCAAATTTGAACACTATCTTAAACAGTTTGGCTTCTATCCAGTTCACGTGGTCATGTAAAAAAAAGTGACAGATCCGGCTACCGGACACATTTGTTGCCATGAAAACCTGAAATGTGTTCAATATGATCCCATTTTTAATAGGAGTGTAGTTTATAGCATCATATTTAGGTGCATTCCAAGTTTGAACTCTATCTTAAGCTGTTTGGCTTCTATCCTGTTCACAACGTCATGAGGTAAAGTTTGACAGACCGACAGTCTAGACCAACAGACAGAGTGAGTTATAGTTTTATTACATAAAGCTGCCCTGTCGCAGCTAATAAAGCAGTCGAATATGACTCGGATATGTAAGCTTATATAATAAATAATATTTCAGCAGTAGGATTCATTTTCAAAGCATTGATATTTTAGGTTGTGATTTCTATGTCACCGGTGTCAATCATCATGTCATTAAGGTGCACCATTGGTTTAACTACATGTACCTCAGTTGTATCATCTATTCTTGGTTAAACACCACGTGAAGCTGGTGGTCTTTATATAATAAGCAAGAAAGCATGTGAGAAGCCCCAAAAAGACAACCATGCACCAACTCACCCAGGTCTACATTGTACATGTATTATGGACTGATTTACTGTTTATGCAATATTGACCTCGCCCTAGCTTACATGTATCAATTTCTAAGAAATTAGAGTAGGTGGAAGATTATTTAATTTAAAGTAACTTGAAACATGTATGTGTGTCGTGAGCTAAGACTTAGACTTAAATAAATACTTATACCCCTACATTGGCTACAATGATGACTGCAGGAGTTATATGATATAATATATATAAAACTACTTACAATACATGTAGGGAAAACAGGTCATAGATTATTAAAAGGAGGCTACACGTAATAGATATGGATCCATCATCCAGGATGGGAGTCATGGGACCAACTTCAAGCACAATTACATTGATTACGTACATACATGTAAGTTATAAATAAAGCCTGTAGCACACTAGAGCCAGCAGCTGAGCTACCAACCTCAAGTAACTGAAAACTCAGCGTGTGCCGCGAAGTTTTGCTGCGTTTTTGGCCTCAAGTAATTTTGGATCCTATATCTGTCTTGTTTGATATTTCTGGCCACACGAAGCCAGAAACTCATCATGTGCTGCCGACGTAAGCCGACAGCTCAGCCACAAAAGTAAACTGGCCAATCGGAACGCTCATAATAGTCACATGATTGTCTCACACTGTTGTATAAATCATGTCAGCCAAAATCTCAACGTGTGCTGCAAATCTTTTTCTGCTGAGGCAACGGCTATTTGAGGTCAATACCTCAGCTGCTGGCTCTCGTGTGCTGCGGGCTTAACAGGTCCATGTTTATGGCCAGGTAAAGTTTGCACCCAAGCAAAGCTTGAAAACTTTATCAGGGTTTATTCTAAAAAGATATTGGTATTAAATTAAACAATACCTTAGCGTTATTCTTACATGAAGATCACCGTTATAAAGTCAGCAGAATGTCAGTCACCAGGAACTTTCCTACCTTAACAATGTAACAGATACATACATATAAAGTTTTGAGTCAATTGCCAGTTTTGCTAAAGCAATAATTTTTCGACACTCAATTAAAAACATGAAAGGAGAAAAGCTCCTACTGGATCACATGATCAGCGGTCGGAGAAGACCACTGAGTCCGGTAAAGGTTTAATAAAACACCAATATTTTTCGAGAAAATCACTGATTAAGTTGGTATCATGCTACATGTATGGACCTTACATTCTATAAACTACAAGTACATGTATGCAGCTGCAATTTAGATAGGGGCAGGGATAGATGCACGTTGCTTTTGAGAACCGAAAACAGGCTTTCAAAAACTTTGTAAAACTCAATCAGAACCACGAAAAACTGAGTTCAAGTTGGTTACATTTTATGGGATAAATACTTAATTTGTTGCATGAAAACTCAATTTACATGCTGCAATTTTTTCGGAAAGTACTGAATTTATTGTCAGACAAAATGCAACATTTATACATGTAGGAACTGTTTAAAAATAAAATACTAGTTTTCTGCATAAGCTTATAAAACAGATTCATGCATTTTTTATTTATTTCTTAAAAACATACAAGGTTGTCAAAAAAGATAAAAACTGAAACTGACAATGAAAAAAACTGAAATTAAAAACAAATTGAGTTTTTGGTTGTTAAGATTCTGGCTTCTATCTGTCCCTGTAGGCTAACATGAATTTGGGTCTTGGGGAGCGACCACCCTGTTGTAAGGTATGATGTGACACAGCACACAAGAAAAATAAAGAGCACAGCTTTTGAAATGATGCATTTATAGGAAGTTTTTTTGTTTAGGGAAGGACAGGTAGCTCTCGAAAAATATTTTAAAATGGCACATGTACTTTATTTAGATTATGTTTTGATTTTTCCAAGTTTGCAAACTTTATCTTATAATGAATGACCCAACATTCCTTAAATGTATAATAAAAAGACATGGGGCTGAACTGTAACTGGAATACCGATTATTTCCTGATCTACATTCCCACGGACATAATTAAACTACATGTACCCGGTATGTAAATGGTGGTTGTATACTTCTAGTTAAAGAGGCTATACCGCAGAATTTAGGACAAAAATTGAGTTAAACTACAAATTAAACCTGATTTTCTATATATTTCTAGTATGACCCAAAGTGTAAGCTTTCAGAAAGTATCAACCTCAAGAATGTGCGACATATCGTATTAAAATAATAATAAAGTCTGTAAAATATATAATGTGACCCGCATTATACATTTTAGAGACTTTATTATTATTTTAATACGATACGGTAAATGTTTGTCACACATTCTCGAGGTAGATATTATTAGTTTTATGAAAAGGAAAGTATGGAATTATGATAAAGCTTCATACCGAAATATTGAGGCTCAGTTACATGTACATGTACAGGGGTTTCCTTATCTTTTAGAGTAGGAGGCTACACCACTAAAAAGTAGGCGGCTACCATCTAAACAAAGTTACACACAATATGCTGTCACAAAACACTCAAAGTAAAAAAGTAGGCGGTGACCCATGCCATTTTCCCCCTGAGTAGACTGCTGCCGGTCGCCGGTAACCGCCTACTAAGGAAACCCCTGAGTATATGGATGGTATGAATATAAAAAACATTAGAGCAGTATCATTTTTTAATTTTCAACAGGGCATTTACGTAGAGTTTCACATTTCTCTGGTTGGGATGCTTTACTGTTTGCTGTTGAATACACCGCCGTCATATTTATAAGTGAAATAACCTTGAGCAGTTAGCACATTGTTACGTTTAAACGCCAAGCAATCAATCAATCCCTAGGCCTATGATGAGCGTTTTATTTTTCTTGATTTGGTAATTTAAAAGACAAGCCCTGAATAGGCTGTCATCCATATGCATGAATTAACACTCTGAATCAAATGTCATACATGTAATGTCTCCTGAAACGCCAATCAAACAAGAAAACAGACACATGCAAGCAGCATGTAGGGCCTAAAAAAAATACCCTTGTTTCCACTTGCAGGCCAAAAAAGATTAGGGTAGGAAGGTATGAAAAAAGTTTTTATTTTTTTAAAATATTTTTTTAATTGAACATATCAGAAAAATATATCGATAAAAAGTTGAATTTAAAAATTTTGTTTGATTGGTTTTTAATGAAGCTTTATATATATGACAAGTTTATTTTATATTATGACAAGTGGACTTGACAAGTGCTTTCGATAACATGTGCAAACTATTTACGAAGGTAATTTGGGGGTTTTATGTCAGTAAAATCGTAGGACAATTTTACTTTTTCCAGACAGTCCCAGACAGTCCATCAAAACATAGCATATTTTGTGTTCCCGGATTTTGTAACGTAGAACAATGTAGAAAAAAGATTTTGACTATGCAGCTTTTTCTAGGGTAGGTAGGTCACCGTAGGTGGGAGGAAACAGAAGTCTTTTTTTTGTTAGGCCTAGATATATTATAATATACATCACACCTAGATTTAGTAAATTAGTAGCTGTTCAATAACCACTCCCATTGCTGTCTGCCTATATTGACCACAGCTTAATGAAGTAAAGACTGAGTGGGATAATGACTAACTACTGGGCTTGTCCCTTTCACCAGCTTTAGTCTTGTCAATAATATCACTGACAGTTGTCAGAGACCCAGGCTGATAGAAATTGATATATTATGCTCTCTCTGAATATAACATGGATGGATGGTTTTCATAGGTGATGTATCATGGAGATATATTATTGGTTGGCTTTATAATTTTATGGTGTGCCGCAGCGCAAATATATAAGCATATATAAAATAAAAGCAGTTTGATTTTATTGCCATGCAAACAATGCAACAAGTATAAATGTTTTGATTGAACGTTACATAAGCTTGCTTTATAAATACAGTATTAGTACATTAAAACGGAATTAAATCTGACATACCCGGTACATGTAAGGTGTACCTCAGGCTACAATGTACATGTAGCTCCATAAAACTTTGTACAAAAATTTGTGACTGTAAATGTTTTCTTCCTAAGTTAAGCTGCTTCCTTAAGGTGATGTTCTTGCGGATACAATTTTATGAAACAACCCTTTCAAATAAGCAAAATCAAAGCTGTTTATTTATTTTAAAGGTGTTTTAAAAACATGGGTAGGCCTATCCATTATTCATTTGCTAGCAGGGACTTAAACTACAGTTAAATAGTCTGTATTTAAAAAAGAATTGCATTGTGTTTTTGTGTGTCCTCTTAAAGGCCCATTAACAGCGAGAATGCACACAAATTGTCTGGAATTTTACTAATATAATTATAATATACATGTAAGCTCACTATTTATCACTAACATTACATTTCTTTAGCTTTTGTAATTTTACATGTAGTCAATAAAGCGCTCTAGATGGCCAAAGACATTTGTATCTTACAGCGTTAGCTTAAACTACAATGTAGTGTCCAGTTATCGTTATGCTAATGTATTAAAGCCTGAATGCGCATTGAATTTTTATGTTTACACAAGAAATCAAATGTTTTATTTTGATTTTAAAGAAAATTAGGACAGCAAAACTTTCAGTTTATGGTAACACAAAGTTCATAACTTATTTTATCTATTGGAAAAACACAGAAACTCGCCGTTTTTTCTTTTATATTAAGCAATTTTAAGACTTCTCGCGGTTAGTGGACCTTTAAGTATTTCTACTCTTTTTGTGGATCTTAAACCCTGGTCTGTAGAAACCATTATTGACAAATTTGTTTACATGTTTTTCTTTTGGAGAAAGAAAATTAAGCTTATTCAACAGTAACAAAATCCAGACTAAAAAGGTTACTATTTCCGTCTTGACCATAACCTGTTAATCCTTATGGTATTTGCTGTTTGTACACTGTATTTACATACCACAAACCTCCCAATACATGCTTAGCATACTACAAGCATAACACTACAATGTAGTAACTTTAGTATTAAAGGACAATTGATACATGTATGTATGTAGATCTGTAGGCTTACATAGTACTTAAGTTTTACTTACACATGTGGTACATGTATTAGTTATATTGTATTAATCCTCAAATATTTAGGTATTCATTGACATTACATTTTTGGGACCTTCCTGGTTCTCTCGGAGCCAAAGGGTATCAGGAAGCTTATTTGTTGTGATGTCCTGTTTTTTTTTGTTAACCTACAATGTATCTGACATTGTCTGATGTTGCTGGTGACGTAACTGTTATTAAGGGTGGTTTCTTCCAGCCATTTGACTGGCACATCATCATATAGGTGAAATACCCCTGATTGAACATCAATCAATCAATCATGAGTGAAATAACCTTAGTAGTCTTGTCAGTACGTGTGTTGGCACTGTCATTCATAACTTTTGCCCATTGGTCTGTCAGAAGCTTTATAATTGCTGTCATGTCAGAGTGAAATAACCTTAAGAACATGGAGGGGGAAAATAGGGAATAAAGGAATGTCATTGCAGAGAAAATTTAGATTTTCAAGGGAAGAATAAGATTCTCGAGGGAAAATTTGAAGAAAAAAAAAGGTATTTTGGTAAACTTGTCAGTCTTAAATTATAAACGTTTGAATAAGTCACTTTTAGTGAATGTAAAATTTGGGAAACATCTTTCATTGCAGGGAAATTTGACATTTTTTCTAGCCATGCTTAAGAAAGACGTAAAAGCCAAATCAAACAACTAATGAGCACGTTTACCCTGAAAACAAATTACTAATTTATAAGCTTAAAAATATATATTGTCAATAACTACATAATATGGTTGTTGTCTTCTCACCTATGACAACTCAACTTTATAGTCCCTCTCCATCGACAACTTGTCTCTTAAAGTTAATCATCTAGCACATGATGGTTTTTTTTATTAATCAACTTCCCTGTGCCAGTGTGATTAACTGTACATGTGCATGTAGTTTTGAAAAATATATATGATATAGCCTGCAATATATTTCATACATGTGCAGTGTAGTTTTCTAATACGTGTATATGTAATTAAGTGTGTTTTCTAAGCGTGTTAATTAGCTACAGATTGGATTAACACATAGGATAATGAATCCTTTTGTACTTGACTAGTGCTAAAAATCTTCTATAATGTTAGAACCGTGGGAGTAGTCTAAACAGTTTCTATTGACAGTGATTCTTTGTTTTTATTAGAACAAATTGCCAAAAACCTTCACAACCTTACAATGGTTTGTTGTTTGATCTTTGACCTGCCCTAGGCAAGACATGTACATTATGACCTGAATTAAATGTATCACTACTATGGTAGACTGTACATGTATTTGCTTTGTTATTTGATTATTTCTTCATAATATGTAAGCTTATACATCTTCAGATATTCAAAGTTATTGCACATAACTAACTGGCTCAATTTATCACTCTGCTGTAAATTGTCAAATAAATAACTTGACGTGTAAGCTTTATTGATATTTTAAAGCTTGTTTATGTGAAATGTGTATGAATTTTAAATCTAAAGATATTACAGAAGTAATGCATCAAATAAAGATGCTGAACATGCTGAAAGAGATGTAGATTGAGAAAAAAAAAAAATCTAATGTTCAACTTTCATAGATACTTAAGTTGAAGAGAGGGATAAACAATATATAGCACAACCCCACACCATGCATTCTCTAAGAAAACGCTTTATTAAAACAGCCATTCTGTCACTCATCACTTATGCTCAATAAAGCAATACCTGTAATTGTTTTTGGCCTGACTCCTCTTTCTACATGTACACAGGCTTCTTGCAGCAGTGAAGCTGACAAAGGTTAAGCCTTCGATCGTTCAATCAGTACCTACTCTGAGAATAAACAAGGTACAGTACCTGATTAACATTGCATAAAATCCTAGAGTTCCACATGTAGGTGTCACATTCTGCTAAGGTTATTGATCAAATAAAACACTTGATCTGAAACTCTTTCAGTCTTTTTACTCAGTCAAGGGTTCTTTGTCAGTTTGTGCAATGTACATCTTCATTAAAACTTCAGAAAACTGACCTGCTGTAAAACTACATACATGTTCATGTATTAAAAAAAATGTTCTTTGTTTTTTTTGCCTTTTTTCTCTCCATGAAAAAAATCGTTTTTTTAAGTGACAGACCAATTCAACAACGGCTCCAAATGTACTATAAGTTTAACATTTTATAAGTAAAATAATCTGTCATAAATATAAAAAATATATTTGTAGTCAAATATTTTTTAGTTCAAACTCCATACCAGTTTCTATTTTCTTGAATTACAGCTTAGTGATGCTGTGTCCTGATTCCTGAAATCCAGTAAACAGAGATTACAAAATTTCTCACGTAAATGACGTCATCCCAGGTAAAACTTTCATAAGGTGACGACATTTACGATCACAATTTTGCGCACCAAGTTTTATGAAACACCCCCCAGGTTCTCAAAATATAGTGGAACGTTTTGCATCCGTGACAGTTGAATCCATCACACAAATTATATATGCACAAAGCTGTACTTCTTTTAAATTCTGAAACCTCACTAAGATATAATTCTCAATATTTTTGTTCTGCAGAAAATCAAATAAAAACATATATGTATATAGTCAAGTTTCACCCCGGGCTCCATCAGAAAAAAATACTTATAATGTTTCACATTACGATCTTCATATTTAGCCTGATGACATTGTTTCATCACAGTGCTTTAACCCAACAGCTGTTTGGATATTTAAAGTGAAAGCATTCTAAAAATAATGCAAAAAAAAGTGACACAAGATTGTTAGTTGAAATTTTTTGTATTTTGTTTTGAAGCAGATGAAATTAAACTTTCATTTGTTTACATGTACATGTTACGTGCTTGCTTCCACTCATAAAACATATATACATGAAGTAATATTTGTAAGTTGTGTTTCAGAATAGAAATAAAGTTTGTCCTCATTGTGGAATCTCTCGCCATTGACAGTGGATTTCACCATTCACCATACAAAAATTACAAATACAAAGCTGTACAGTTACAGTACACCAAATAAATAACCTAATGAAAACAGAACTTGGTAAAAAACACCGTGTTAACATCATGTTGACTTGGTGTCTTCTACAATGACACAATATTTTTTGTTTAAAATCCTTATTTTTCAGGATATTTCTTTCAAAGTTTACATGTATCTTGGAGATATGTTTTACACTTTCACACAATTTTTAAAAAAAATGAGAAATAATAAATGCAGAACACTTTACAGCTGACTAGAACACTGTCAACACAGTGTTGGCATGGTGTCAACTGTCAAGTCACTGCCAACACCATGATGTTGATCCTGTCATTAGGTTTTTAATTTGGTGTACTGTACTTTCATTTCTTTAATGTCAGTTAAGATCTTCGTCTTACTCTATCTGGCTAATGTTAACAACAAATCACATGGGAAATAGAATCATCACTATTGTATTTCAATTTGTACATGTACTGGTGATGCAAAAACGTACATTATATAAAACAAAAAATGAAATACAGATAATATTACTACTTGCGTACACTCTGACAGGCATTTTCAGTTAGTTAATTGGGCTATTTCACATTTAACTGTTATTCTTAATATCTTAGTGATCTTAGAGATTTAAATACATGGAGATGTATGTATTAATTCATGAACTGCTATTAAATTTGCATCTTTATCATTACATTTAATTTCTATCAAGGATATAGGTCAATGTGTGGGTAGGGCCTTCTGCACATTACAACATAGATTGCATGTGAATGTACATGTATGCATATTTTTGTGAAACTAGAACAGGTGGCTGTTAAGAGTTTACTGAGACCCTCTGGTAAAACAGTATTTTTACCCCTCAGTTGTTGGGAAGACTCAAGAGGGGTATTGCTATTGCCCCGGCTGGCTGTCCGTCCAGCTACATGTACATACCTATAGCTGTCTGGCTGTCAGCTTTTTTTTGTTTTCAAGCTCAGGGACAAAACTATTAACTAAACAATGAACAGGTTTTTTTTTGTATGTATTTATTTTTAAAAAAAATTAAGGCCCACTATTAAACCGTGAAAAGGCGTAAAATTGCAAATAAAAGAAAAAACAGCAAATTTAGGTATTTTTCCAAGTTATAAACTTTCTGTTTTTGTCATAAACTGAAAGTTTTGATGTCTTAAGCCCTGCTTATGTCGCACTGCGCTGCGATAGAACTAACGGCAACTGATCGCTTATGTCGCAAACTACAGCGCACGTCAGAGACAAGACGCAACCAGTTGAGGGCAATCGTAAGAGCGCTTATGTC
>JAVFBY010425597.1:0-14220 GCA_034781015.1 Tonicella lineata
ATACACAATAAGTACACATTAAATAATTTTCATTTTTGCGGTATTATTTTAGTTTATGAACTAACTTTGACACCACTGTCTGAATTTACTGAAAAAGCGAATTTTGAGGGCGTATGCCACTTTAAGGTAAGGTTTTATTATATACCACTCAGTTATTTTCGAGAAAAATAACGGAATTCCACCGACCAAACTCACTAGACTTCTTTATGCTATAAAGGTATGAATATCATTCGAAACCTTGTTATACAGGAGTTGCCACCCTTTCATTGATTTTTCTGGAAGAATATTTAAATTTAACGTTTTTAGTTACTTTTAAACTCTCACTAAGCATACAAATTTTGGGCTGGAAAAATAACTCCTGTCATTCTGTTATAATGCAGAAATACATTATTTTGAGTGACTACATGTACATGTTTGTTTCTTTAAAAACCACTTGTCAGAATCTAATCACTCTTGGTATGAATTTTCCATTCGGCAAAAAGTCTCCAGTTATTAAGTTTGGCTTATTTGCTCTTTTATACAGGTAATGTCACAAGGTCACTGCTAGTGGTAAATTCTAAATCTTCTTTTCAGCTTTAAAAGCGCTTATTAGTTTCAAATTAAGCTTAGTATGAATATTTCTTGAAAAAATGTAGCTTGGATTCTACCGGTATGTATACTTGGTGGTGAAGTCTAAATTTGGTTTCAGGTTGTTAATCTAAAAAAAAGTAATAGTATTCTAATGAAACTTGATTTGAATATTCATGGTGCCGGTGACGCCAAGGTTGGTTTCCTGCACCCATTTTGGCTGGCATGCCAGCACATAAGTGAAATACCTCTGAGCATGGCATTATTTATATTAAAATTAAAATAGCAGAAATATATCAAGAAAATTGCAAAAGATGTATATTGATATCCAATATTTCCAGGGGCCCGCGCCGTGGCTTGGTGGTTAGAGCGTCTGACTGGTGTGACTACCATTTCTCCTTTGATGTACCGCACGAGTTCAATCCCCCCAGTGGATTTGCTTAGGTACAGAGGGAGTCACATAGGTGACCTCAGCTAGCAGGGGTTGTTTTTTCGTTGTTTCCTTCCCGGTTTTCCACCATATCAAGTAGGATTGTCTAAGAAGTGGAGAATCCGTCGTCATATAGGTGAAATACCCCTGAGTACGACGTTAAACACCAATCAAACAAACCAATTACCATCCAATAAGGGTGAGCTCAGGGCACAATCACCATCCGATAAAGGTGAAGATCAAAGCTCTTTTGTTATTTTTTTATAGGTTTATTAGAAATAAGGGGTTACATGTATGGGGATAATGTTTTTGATATCAGTGTGTATTAAGCTCATGTATGCTGACTGCCAACATGCATGAATTGTGTCCTTGTGTATCACGAGGTTTACTACATGCTACTAATGATATCACAAGCGTTTTTTAAGGGAGTTCATAGATCGTTAAACATACTATACATCGTCAAACATACAGCCAACCTTTTGAATTTGGTTGAGCAGCCTGAAGAAGCCTTTTCGCATAGCGAGAACGTACACTTCGTGCTTAGGCCATGTTAAGCTCATGATTGGTGTACCAAGCTCGCAAAAAGTCAGGTTAATTTTTGGGGAAACTTTTACTGTCTCGTAGTCAACATGTTTATACATGTTTATCTTGATATTAATTCATAAAAAGTTCATATTATACTCTTGGTATTAACTCATTCATTTACTTTAACTGCGTCAGTAAAATATATTTTTGGGGGTAACTAAATGTATGAACTCCTTCTACATCTTACTTAACATCATGAAAGTGGACAAGAGGCTTAATGTTAAAACTGTTTTTTTTTTCTCTGCACCAATGACATCACAACTTATATGGAAAAAGCTTGTGGCAAACAAAACATGGGTACAATACACATGGAAAATACCAAAATCTAGTTGGTTTCCCTTTTAAAATGATATGTGAATATTTGAGAAAGTCCATGTTTTTATTTTATAGAATCTGGATACTTTAGATTTCGGAATTATCACTTTCTGTTTCTCACATTTTCTTACAGAAGCCATGAAGGTCCCATATTGGACACACGTCTCCAAGAAGAACATAACAGATATTCCGAGCTAAAAACTAGGTGTGATGAAATTGAGAAAAAGGTATGATATTTCTAACTTATCTTCAAACATAATCCGTTTTTTGGATGTAAAAAAATAAATAAATAATAAAATTTCAATTTTTGTATACTTTTTACATTTCGGATATGTTTGTCAATGTGTATATATGCAATTCAATTTATGCCAAACTCAAAATGCAGTCATGTTTAAACACCCAAAAGTGAAAATGACAGCTTGTCTCAATATATTTTTATAAATGCAAAGAAAGAAAATGTAAAATGCCTAACCGAGGATCGAACCCAAGACCTTTGGCTATGTTTTAAAGACCCAAAGAGTTCCAATGAAACTGCAGGTGGTTTGTGGGAGATTCCTGTACTCTGGTGCTCTATAAGCAAACAGGCATCAGGAAACCAATTTTTTGTAGCGTCCCGTTTCCAGTGATATCAATATTGGTTTACTTCAACCATTGGGCTGACACGCCATCATATGAGTGAAATAACATTCAGTATGGCATAAATCCCCAATTAATCAGTCCAATAGAACAAAATAAATACCAATTCCTCTAAAGGATAATAACAAACTACAATATTTAACAAATCTTTATTATTTTCCATTTCTAGCTGGAGGTGTATCGGCCATTGATCAATTTGGTAGATAATATGGTTACCATGGGGAGTTTATATGGAGGGGATAATTATATGCTGGCTACGCAATATAAGAAGGTACCGGTACAACTGTACCTCATTTATTTTTAATTTGTGCTGGGTGCTTAGAGCTTCGTGTAAAGGAGCATGCACATAATGCTGATTTACATGTACTGTGGTGTCTTGCAGGCAATTTGTATCATCCGGTGGGCTGTCATGTCATCATTTTGTAAAATACATGTACATGTACAGTGTAAAACAAGAAATGTACATGTAGGGCATATACAGTGTAGGTTTACTTTTTCTGTATGTACATCAGTACATTAATGACTTTTGTCTGGCTGTATCTTGGTTGCTATTAAAGTTTTTGAACCTTGCAAATTCAGTATATTTTTTTCGCTAATGTAAAGTTAAAGCATAGAAAAAAAATTCAAATCTGTGCATAAATTATTCAAATTAGCTGTCTGCCCATATTTTTGTTGTTGTCCAAACCATATTTTTTATTTCTATTAATTCATCATTCAGCATTTACTACGACCTGACCAATACACACCTCCAAAACGTATGTTGGAATTTTCTCGGAAGCACCAAGAGGATAGGATGATGCAAGAAATACAAGATGAAATGAAACAACTGAGCCATGAAGAAGCCGATCTCGAGGTAAGTCAGATTCAGTTTATACTCTAAACCTAATAACAAATTCCCTATCAATCAATGATTTTTTTCGCTGAAAGTCTGGGGCATACATGTACATGTAGCAGAAAGTTAATCCAGACAGGTAGTTTTGACAGTTTGTACCGATATATAGAAGCACTAGTGGTTCGTCGGAGCTTCCTGATGCCATCTTGTGCTGAGAGCTATTAAGGGTCATACATGTAAGGATACCGATTTGTTGTGGTCCTATATTCATTATGTCGTTGTCCTGTCCTGGCTTCAGTCTGGTCAAGTGTGGCATCCTCAATCACTTGGGCTGGCATGTCGTTATACAGGTTAACCCTAATTGTGGTACTGGCCGATTAGATCGGCCCGTTTCTCGTCACTGAAATGCACGGGCCGATATTGTCGGCCCTTTTTTCGATTGGTTTTAGATGTAACCAGTACGTCCCAAAAGCGGTTAAAACGAGCGCACTGATTGGTCAGGTGCTTCAACCTTCTAACATTGTAAGTTATTCGTGTAGCCAATGAAATTTTTTCTTTTAAACGTGTTTGGCAGCGTAGGTTCTAGAATTCTCCCAACATGGCGGACGGTGATCCAACCGGGGAACAACAGAGGCTTCGGCCCGGAGTTTTTGATGTATTTTCTGCGAGTAGACGTGAAACGGAAAGTGATAATGAAAGTGATTTTGATTTTGCAAATGATTCACAGAATAATTGTGACTCTGATGAGAATAATTTGTCTGAAACGGATTCTGAGGTCGGCGAAGTCGGTGAGTTGAACTTTGAAAGTGAAAATGAACTTGATGACCGATCTGTCAATACTGTTCAGATTAATCAGAATGACAATGCTCAAAATGGCGACAACGTGTGGGTAATTGTTGTGCCACCTGAAACTCATACACAAAGGAGTATTCCTGAGTTTACCGTTCGCCACCCAGGCCCTCGTCATGCCCCCCCCAGGAATTCGGATCCAATTGATTATTTCAGTCTGTACTTTGATGACAATATGTTTGTACTTCTCGTCCGTGAAACCAATAAATATGCTCATGATTTTTTGAGAAGTGAAGCAATTGTGAAGTGGTTAGAAGAGCATCCGACGTCCCGTTTCAAAAAGTGGCCTAACAACGGTATACAGGTAGTTGACATGAGAAAGTTTATCGGTTTATCTATCAATATGGGACTGATTCGCAAAACCAAACTTGCCAGTTATTGGAGTGTTCTGAAACCCTCACAGCAGACACCTTACTTTAATTCTGTCATGTCTCAAAATTTATTTCTCCTTATGACAAGGATGTTCCATGTCAGCGATAAAGAGGACGAACCGACAAGGGGTCAGGATGGATATGATCCATGGTACAAAGTGCGTCCAGTGTTAGATAGATTGAACGTAGCATTTAAAAGATTCTACATACCAACTCGGGAAGTCTCAATTGATGAAAGTATGATTGGGATGAAAAACAGATGTGTTTTCATTCAATATATGCCAAACAAGCGTCATGCACGATTTGGTGTAAAAAAATTTGAATTGTGTGACACTAATGGTTATGTTTGTCATGTTGAATTGTACGCAGGCAAGGAATTAAATGTAACGTACAATGATGGCCAAGCTCATGGTGTCGTTATGAAATTGATGGAAGAGGCAAACCTTTTAAACAAAGGCTACCATTTGTTTACCGACAACTTTTACACAAAGCCGAAGTTGGCTGATACACTTTATGAACAAAAAACTCTCCTCACTGGAACTGTCAGAGCAAATTCCAAAGGCCTGTCGAAAGACATAGCCAATGCCAAGTTACAGCCAGGGGAAACAGTATATGCTAGAAAGAACAATATTTTAGCAGTAGCCTTCAGAGAGAAAAAAAGTCAGAAAAAGCCAGTCATATTACTCAGCACTTATCATGTTGCAGAAAACCTTCAAAAGGAAATCAGGGGAAAGGAAAAAATAAAACCGTCCATGATTTTCCATTATAATTCACATATGGGTGGAGTGGACCTTAGCGACAAAAAAATTTGTCACATTTCTGCCGAACGAGCGACCCATCGATACTGGGTAAAAATCTTCAGAAATTTGTTGGACATTGCCATTCTAAATTCCTTTGAAGTCTACAGACTGAATACAGACAAGGAGAAACAACTTGACAAATATGACTTTGTAATTTCAATTGTGGAAAGTCTGTGTGGCTCAAATGAAAATAACCAGGAGCGAGATCCCGAGAGGCCCGCGGTCCCGCAGCACCGACTTATTCTTCTAGCCGGGAGAAAAGAGAGAGACTGCGTTGTATGTAGTGACAGGTATGGTGGGGGTGTAAGGAAAAGGTCAAGGCACTGGTGTCCAGGTTGTGGCATTGGATGTCATGAGAAGTGTGAGATAAATCTTGACCATTATAAAAGACTTGCACGAGTCGGTAGAAAACGTCGACAAGCTGCTGATGGGGCAGACGGAGACTCCTAGGCAATGCAGTGTAACTTGAACAATCTGATTAATTATGTGTAATAATTGAGAGTGGAATTATCAATAAATCAATTAATTATTGACAACACTATTTCTTTCAACTGTTGATAATTTCTATTCATATTGCATTACAAATACTGAAAAAGAACAAAAAACACCGAGACAGTTTCCATTACACCATGTTTTATTATTGAAATATCACAAGAAATATATATGAGTTGACATGCAAACTTATAATTTTCTGAAAGTATGATAACATCTCTTTAAAATGGATATAATTGTTTGTCTAATTTATTTTATATTTCCGATGTTATCATGTGATCAGGTCATTGTTTAATTTGTCAAAATAAGAAATGGCGGCCATTTTGTGGTCACATGACCTCATTAGTGGCGCCACCTAGGTAAAACTCATCTTACTGCCTAGAGGAAGTAATAAGCTTTCTGAAAATATATGGTTTTATGTGGTTTCCTTCATTTATTATCATGTCAGTTATCATAATATAGGTCATGCATCTTCAATCTATGCACCTTACCATTTGAGCAATTTCTTTATACCACAATTAGGGTTAAAGTTACGTACAATGTCTTTGGGGTACTGTACCCGAAAATGACATCCAAGTGCAAAAGTCATGATAGTTTATTTAGCAGTAAATATGGATTATTTAATAGCTTTATGTGATAAGCATTTATGTTTAATTGATCTTTGGATTAGATCTGTCCTATCTCGCCAGAGTTTTGCATGTAACAGTATTTATAATTTGTTCCTGGTAAAGACTACAAAACAGATAACAACATTCTAGTTTAAACATTTTTTTGGTTGCTTTTTTCAATTTTTAAACCATTTTCAACCCACTGTATTCAGGTAAAAAGAAGAATATGCTGAAATCTCATATCTGTTTAAAGGTATTATACTACAGAATTTAGCCCAAAAATCAACAAACGAATTATACCAGGTTTTTTGTATGTTTATAGCATGGCCCAAAGTATAAGCTTTCAGAAAATATCAACCTCAAATATGTGATATACCGTATTGAAATTAAAGAAGTTTCTAAATTCTGCAGTATAGTACCTTTAAACTGTTTCAACATAAAACTTGTTGAGCTCCAAATTAACATTTTTAAGAAAAAACTGGTATGATAAATTATGTAAATCGGCATCTTGCCTGTGTCTTACTTTTCACCTAGATGCAACATATTACACTGTATTTATAGATATCATAGTACCTGTATTTTTGTTGTTTCATGCCAAGACACTCCCATTTTAGTGCACACCCGTCAATCAGTTACACATGGTTGGGCTGATGGCATGCTTGTCTCTGAATTAAGGGACATCAGAAAGTTTGTGTTTTTTTTGTGGGGTTTTTATTTTTCTCCGTCCTTGTCATGTCTTGTCTTTTATGTTGCTAGTGACATCAAGGATGGTTTCCTCCACCCATTGAGGTGGCATGCTATCATAGGTGAAATACCCCTGGGCACGGCGTTAAACCCCAATCAAACTCATTCAGTTAAATGGATATTTAGCCTTTTTGCAATGAGCCTTAATTTGTTTATTTTTAATAATGTTCATGCATATTGTATTGTAGGAGGTTTGGGCAACAGATACCCATCCTACCCCCAGTCTTCAGCCCAGTATGGCATTGATACATACAATCCACAACAGAGTTACACACAGAATAATTATAACCAACAGCCAGCCTTCAACCAACAACCAGCATACAGTGATCAGTCTGCCTTCTATAAGTAAGTCACTTTAGCCTTGTCAACATAACCTAAACAACTTTTGTTTACATTAGTTGCCTATCTACATGTTCTAATTTTGTTTATCATTGTCATGCTATCAATTGCTGTTGCTATAAACAAAACTATGTCTATAAATTGTACAACATTAACCTTTGTAATCATATTACCTGATAATGACTTAATAAACAGTCGAAATATTGGATATCAAGATGAATCTTTTCGGAGTTGCAATTTTATTATTTTAAGTCTCTTTACATTCAGTAACTGTAGGATGACTCAAGACTGTCGTCTGGAAGTTAAAATAAGCATTCTCTGCAGCATAAATTAAGAAGTCACAAGTTTTTATATACTAACCTTACTGTGTATGGTACTTTTCTGTGACCGCTTTAAGTTTTAGTTCCACACAGTTTTGTCCTGTCCTTGTCTCGTCTTTCATGTTGCCCAGTGGCGTCAAGGGTGGTTTCCTCTAACCATTGGGCTGGCAGGCCGTCATATAGGTGAAATACCCCTGAGCATGGCATTTAACACCAAACGATCAATCAATCAATTTACCAATTGTAAACGAAAATATGGGCGGTTTGTCAACTCCATCAAGGTGTTTTTGTTTTTCTTATCCTGCTTTATTAGTAGTAGGAGACTTGCATTGCTTTGCACTGCTATTGTCTTGTTTTTGTTGTTTTTCAGCCCCACAAGTTACAATGCACCAGTCAGTCAACCAGCTGTTAACTCTTATAATGCTTCACAAACTCCAGGTATAGAATTATAATTTATTACTACTTTATTCTATTAAATTTTTGTGTCGTTTACAAAGTGTGTGTCACCAGTATTTTGTTTTTTTGGGACAACACTTACTTAGTTTGAACAGATTCTAGTTCAGAAAATTTTGCAAATGGTGCTGGCACACCATCATATAGGTGAAATACCTCTGATTACGGCGTTAACCCCGAATCAATCAATCTACCCAAAAAGGCGACAACGGAAAATTGTTAAAAAAGGTGAAATAACCTGATGGCATTAAGCAACAAACAATCTGTACTTCATTCAAAACATTTGTAAGTTATAATGCAATTATGTTAATTCTGAGAATTTGTATCATTTATTTAGAGCACTTGAGATTAGATTATAAATTATAAATAAAACTTTTCATGTGTTTAAAGAACAGCCTCAAAGAAATAGTAATGGTATTAAATATGTTTAAATGATGGGGTGCACTATGTGTACAATGTAGTTGTCTGATGCCCTTGCGCTCGTAGATTTAAGTGCAACCCGAAGCATTTTGTTGTGATGTTCTATTTTTTTGTCCGGTCTCGTATTTGATGTTGCTAGTGATGTCAAGGGTGGTTTCCTCAACCCGTATATAGGTGAAATACCTCTGATGGCGTTAAGCACAAAGTATTTAATCACTATTTGTTTTTACAGGTGGTCCTTACAGTCAGACAAACAATGCCCCTTACAGTCAAGCCAACACTGCCCCTTACAACCAGACCAACAATACCCCTTATAACCAGGGGGATAGTGCCTCCACACGATCAACCTTCCAAGAGGTTAAACCTGCCGCTGCCTGGAATGACCCTCCCTTTGTCAGCAACAAAAAGGTATGTTCATTTACTGAAAATTGAATGAGATTTTAACGTTAATATTTCAATAGAACAATAATTTTAAGACATAAAAGGCATAAAAACGCTATTTCAAACCTTATCGTAGAAATACAATTTAATGTACTTTTTTTTCCACAATTATAAATTTTTAGCTTTTATAATATTTTTTTTTTTTATGGTTTTAAAACTTATGTCAGTCTGTATGTTCTACGGAAATTGCTGTTATGGCACTTGAAGAAATCAGAAGTAAAACATGATTGGTTGGTGATGCTTTGTGGCTTTTCTTTTCTCTTTTCCCAGTTCTTAGTACCTCTTCGTATAGTAAAACAAAAGCCAGTTTTGAAGCAGCAAAAAATCAATTGTGTTACTTATTTTTTATTGGAATAGAATGGTGTTTAAAATCACTGTATCAGTGATAGTTGTTGTTTAGTCAAATCTGACGTCAATTGGGCATCTCGTCGAAACCCTTGTTTCCTTCTGAGTTCAGCCACTTGGGTTAAGAGTTGGGTCAAAATTCAGGTCATATATGTACATGTAGGTGAATGTAACGCAACTGCCACCTCCATCAAGGTTTTTATCAATTTAACCCTAAGCAAACACAAAATCAGAGATCTGAGAAATTTTTATTTTATTTTTTATTTTAGCCTGTGAAGTTTGAGAATCCAGCCCCTATAACAAACCCTATCTATGGGTCAAGTCAGCCGCAGCAGCCCAGTGAACAGGGCCCTCCAGGTGCTCCTAGCTACTCCCAGTACTATAATCCACAGGAACATCAACCAGCACCACAGGTATACACTATATTTACCCGTAATCACCTCAAATTACTTTTAAGAAGCTATTTTAAAGAATTGAAAATAGTATGAGGCAGGTTAATGTGTCGAGGGTCAAAATTGTCTATTTTTTTATATTTTTTTATTAGAAAATTCTAATTTTTGCCCTGCATTTAGGGAACAAATTATCTTCACCCATTTAAGACATCATACAATGTATATATGTGAAATATCCTGGACACGGTGTTAAACACTTGGCAATAAGTTACAGTGAACTGAACACTATGACAGTGTACCATTATAATAAATTTATTTCTGTGTGATATTTCAGCCTAAAAAGGTTGTGGAGCCTCCTAAGCCTGTTGTTAAAGGTCCTATTCCTGATGAACATGCCGTTTTGAAAAGTATATTTGATTCACTAGTTAATGGCTGTCTAAGCTCTGCTACAAATGCGGTAAGTAGGCGTTATGAATTTTAGCACAATTTAAATTTCAGAAAGATTTTCATTTTAATAAATAAATATTGATCTTTTTCTATATTATTCAGTCAAACAGAATGTTTGATTTTAAATATAACACTATCACATTATGTTACTGTTTACCGTTAGTGCATTGCTTTCATGTCAGTGAAATACCCATGAGTATGGCAGTAAACAAGAATTGATCAATTCATGGATTTATCTAATTTCTCTAGAAGTTAATTTGTTTGTGGTGCTCTGTTTTTTTTCTTCCTCCCTTTGTTGTACTGTCTTCGTTGTAATCATGTTGCCAGTGACATCAAGAGTGGTTTCCTCCACCCATTTGGCTGTCACGTCGTCGTATAGGTTTAAGCAGTCGAAGGAGACAAGCCCTCAGGCTTATCGAGTCTACTGTTTAAAGAAAGTTGTTATTATTATTAGTAAATGCCTCAACTCCAATAACATGAAGCAATGTGATGATTATATTGTTTGTATTTGTACAGCAAGTGAAGAGGAAACTGGAAGATGTTATAAGAAAACTAGAGGTTTTGTATGACAGACTGAGAGATAGCTCTGTAAGTATTTCTTGTTCACTATGTCAAAATATGGATATATAAATGCTAGTAAACGTCAACAAAAGCTAGGAACTAGGATGCGTGTGGTTGGTGCAACCTTGCTGAAGATGTAGGGCCGATACCACAAAGCAACTTTTGATTTAGGTCAAAATACTAAATTCAACATCTTGTACACCAGTCTTCATTTAATTGTATGTCCTCATTCAATAGTTTGCAATTTAAGTTGCATTGCAATAGTATAAAAGTATAAAACTGCTTTGTGAAACCGGTCTTTGGCACTCTCATATCTAAGGGGCATCAGGAACCATATTTGTTGTTTTGTCCTGTCCTGTCTCTAATGTTGCCAGTGACTTCAAGGGTAGTTATCTCCACCCATTTGACTGGCATGCCGTTATATAGGTGAAATACCCCTGAACTCGGTGTTAAACACTTGTCAATCAATCGAAACTAGGCTTGGTTGTAACTTGTTATCCACAAACCCTATTACTATTGTTAACTTACTCAATTAACCAGTGTTAACATGAACTCTGTTTTTCTCTTCCAGCTGTCGCCCGATGTTACCCTCGGTCTTCACCAGATAGTGCTGGCAGTACAGCAGTATGATTATAACAATGGACTCGCTGTATATACACAGATGATCTCACAAGGAAACTTCTCAGAAATCAGTAGTTTTATGCCCGCTCTTAAAGTCCTCTTGCAAACATCAGCCCATCTTCAAGTCTATGTGCAATAAATTTCTCTGCCATTCATCATGTCAATATTTCTCATTTTATCATTTATTTGTCAAGCGTGAGCTTTTTATTTTATTTCTGTTGATCATATTTTATTTAGCTTTGTCAGTAAATTTCAGTTAGTACAGCTATATTATATATTAAAAACACGTATAGGTAATTTGACTCAATATTTTTAATTAGATCATCAAATTATATGGTGTATTTCGATATTTTGTATATATATGTACCTGACATACAAGTTGTGAGCAGTAAGGACAATCACACTATTGGACTTTACTATAGAAAAAACAGCTGTTGAAAGTATATTAAATTACTTGCGCTAATAACTTTAATAGATGTTCAGAATTATGACTTTAAAGTATGATAACAAATTTCATTTAATAGCTGAAGAACCCTAAAAAATTGCAACTATAGTTTGTCAAATTTAGAATTAACCGAACTGCTGATTGGTAAGGGAATTCTACTCAGCCCAGCGCAGAAGGGTCATTGGGTGTTGACTAATCAGTATCCTAAAAAGATCTGCAGTCTACTTCTGTCATTACAGACGTTCTTCCCATAAAACTGTTGCCTGGCGAGACCTTCCTGACCCCCTCAAACCTAAAGGGGATCAGGAAGCTGATTTGCTGTGGCATTCTGTTTTTAGTCCTGTCCTTCTGTCTTTATGAATTTAAATAGATTTTGTGTGTCACAGTGTGTGTTTTTTTGTGTGTTTTTTTTTTTGTTCTTAGCATTTCATAAGCTTTTTCAGTAGTCCAAGATAAATCAAACATATTTACAGAATGTTGTCAATCTTTTAAGTGACATAATATTTCTGTTTATTTTGTAAGATTTCCAAGAAGTTTTTTAGTGGCAATTTGAATTCCTCCTTGTTTATTCCGGTAATATCTAAAAGGTTTGTTTAAAACTGTGTATTTTAACCTGTACTCTCTTGCATACACCAATTTTATACAAAATTACTTTAAAAATTGAAGCAGGTATTACGTTGATGTGTACAAATGTTATAGTAATTTTGTTCATTTACTCTTTACATATATTCTGTATTTATTGTATATACATTATAATATACAAAGCTATTAAATTAGAGACTCCTAAATGTTGGTAAGGGAGATAACTTGGTCCCTGAAGCCTGTTTTACGATGCGACCAACCTTTGAAAGTGACACAATTTTATAACGTCACAGAGTGAAACGTTTTTCCTCTGTAAGGTCATTAATTGGACTAAGGAGTCACATTCGGATGTATTTCATGTCATGAAACCAGCGTTAGGTCCAACTTATCTCCCTTTTCAGCATAATTAATGAGGCCCCCATTGTTAATCATGATATAAATTTGTAATCACATCAATTACAAAAGATATGTTAAGTATATTGGAGTGTCTTTAGTGACATTTGTTCATGTTTAACAACAAACTATCTTTAACTATGTAAAAAATATATAATATAAGATTAAACTAAAGGTGAAGTGTTTATCTTCAACACTAACTGTTACACTTACCTCTAGTACACATATGTATATATTAGCATGTAAATTTGCAGAATGAAATATTATCACATAAAGCTTTAGTATATTTTGCCAAAGTGCTTATATATGACCCCACATAGCATATAATAATCAAACGTTTATTGCTGGCAATTTGAGTAATTGTAAACTATCTTTATGCACCTGAAGAGTCCAAAAATCAATATAACCATTGTTTTTTACATTTTAGAAACTACAATTATTTTTTCGGTGTTTTAATAGGTACGCGGCACCTTTATGTAGGATGGTATTGCAGGGAGAACTTGGCTTTAGTCCATTACAGTAGGCTGTACAATCCTAATATGGGACTGTTTTTTTAAAAAATATCTACCTACTTCCGACCAGGGCGGAAGCTTCCTCATGCCCTGGTGCTCTCAGAGCTACAATGAAAGGGGTATCAGAAAGCAGATTTTTATGGTGTCGTGTTTTTTTGTTTTTTTTCTTGTCCTGTTTCACCTTTTATGTTGCTTGCCTGTTATGTTCAGAGGGGTTTCCTCCACCCATTGCTATTGCATGTTGTCATATAGGTGAAATACCCTTAATAAGCACGGCCTTAAACCCCAATCAAACAAACTACGGCCAGTGTACTCGTTGCTAAAACAATCCGCATTTACCTGCACTTGTCTTTATAGGATCAGGGAGAGCGATTTCATTGGTTCCCTCAAATTCACGTCACGTCTTCAAAACTGAGAGGCAATATTATTTGTCTGTTATTTCCACTGGCTTGTTGAAATGCGTAGACCTAGGATAAGATGTGAAACAAAAAGTAAGCCAAACATAACCTGATAGGCTGATGGCATATAGTCTGAAATAGCTCACTTCAGTGAGCACCACCGGCAGTGGCTATAATACTGCAGTGTATAATTATAATAATATAAAAAGCCTCTGGATATTAGAAGTGTGAAAGGTCTAATGTCCATTCATTTCAATGCAGTTTTCTGAAATTTGATTTAATCTTCATGCAACATATGTTACATATACAAGCATATGTTTGG
>JAVFBY010425708.1:0-14218 GCA_034781015.1 Tonicella lineata
TCTGTCAGCATTCAAAAAGCATGTTTTTTTTACTTGATACGCTGAGTTTTCAGTGAAACAAGAAGAACACTGTGTACGTGTTAAACATGCTTTTTAAAAGCTGACCAAAACAAAATCAAAAGCGCACATTACAATAAGTTGGCTCTAAGGCACGGAGCTCAATGTCCTCTATCAACTGCAACTAACAAAATAGCGCTCATATCAATATTTTTGGAAAAAATAAGTGTCAAAGCCGGCGAGAACACCATAAGCGGCTACCGCTAAACAGAGTGTATCGAAGTTTCATGTCCCTCTACATCTTAAGTCCCAGGTTAGATTGTGGGATTATAGATTGTGGGATTCAACCTGCTCAATCAGAAAAGTAGATGAGGAAAACTATCTGATAGGTTGTAAATGTGCTCTCTATGTACTGCAAATATATTTTCAAACACGAAAGATTATAAGGATTGCAGCTAATGCTAACATATACAAATATCTTTTTCTGAGTGTATCTCAACATCTAAATGGAATGTCGATTACATTTTATGTTACCACATTTCAGAGAAACAACGTCATGGCTCTTTTGAGAAACAAAGAAGAAGACTCCGAGTTGAGAATTGCGGCTTACCTGTCTGTCATGGAATGTCCAACAACATGGGTGCTAGAAGAGGTCAAAGCAACACTGGTTGGGGAAGAGGTCAATCAGGTGGGATCCTTTATCTGGACTCATTTGACAAACTTGATGGAGACGTCAGACCCACATAAACAAGAGATTAGAAGTATCCTTGAGGACGAAACCCTTGAGAAAGAATTCGACATGGACAAGAGAAAGTTCTCCAGAAACTATGAAGGTTCGGTTTTCGTTGAGAAGATTAACAGCGGTGCCAAGGCAGAAAGTAACCTAATCTGGTCATCCAAGTCATTCCTTCCTAGATCCGCCATGCTCAATCTGACTGTCGATCTTTTTGGACACGCGGTAAACCTAATCGAGATAGGAGGCCGAGTAGAAGGTTTGGAATACTACTTGGAAAGTATTTTTGGACCCGAGGGATCCTTGATGGAGACAGAAGAAAAAACTAAATGGAGACGATCTCAGAAAGAAGTTGTCCGAAGAGACAAACTCGATCGCATCAAGCAACGGGTAAGACATTTAAGCCAAAGTAGAACTATGTTACTGGTTCGTTCTTATTAACATATGCTATTCGTAAATTCCCAATAAGGAAACGGGAACACCCCGTTGCCAAATTGTTAACCCATCTGACTGCTGATCCTCCTTCGATGTACCGCACGGTTCAAGTCTCACATTGGACCTGCTTATGTATATGAGGGAGTCGGGGGACGCGACTTCGGCTATCGAAGGGGAGGCTTTTTCAGAGGTTTCTTCCAGGGGTTTTTTCCTTACAAAATTAAGAAATACAGGGTTAGAAGTGGAGAATCCGTCATTATATAAGCGAAGTAGTCTTGAGTAATACCAACCAACCAACCAACCAAACAAACAATAACGACTATTGAAATTTGATTTACCACAAAAAAAATTAAACCGCTAGTACATAACTGATATTTAAGTACGGTATAAGCAGCATTAAGACAAGAACAAATGGTTTACTCTAATTTTTTTTCAGTACGGAATAACAAGTGACGAGTTGGCAGGTTCCATGTACTTCAGGATGTTTGGGAATGAGCTTGGCTACTTGAGTATGGGTAGTCCGGGAAGAGCCAAGAAAGCATCTCCTAATATCATGGATATACTTATAAAGCTGGCCAAGGATAACTCGTATCATGTCACACAGAATATTATGTTCATGGACAGCTCAATCGTCATCCCAACCGCCATTGGTCTTCCGTTGAAACTCACAGTAAATGGAACAGCCTCAGTTGACCTGAAAGTCTCTGGGAAAATGGACGCCAGGAAACTCACATCTCGCCCATCCAACATGCACATTGAAGGTGTCGTACAGCCAAGGTAATATATCGTGTTTCAATCAATTGCCAATTAATAATGGTGTCGGTGTTTTGTATTAAGGGAAAAAATGTCTATAAAGTAAGGTATTACTGAGGGATTTTTCTCGAACAAGAGGCCTTTATTAAGTTAATGTCACCCGAAGGGTGAACTTCCTATCTCAAGACAGGATCGACAGAAGAACTTGAATCGGTGTGGTACATTGCAATGCCAACAGTAGGTCAATGTGCAATAAGCCAGGCCTAGCCCCAACTCAATGGAATATGGTTACAACTGTTGCATGTTTTATGAAAAAGCATGTGACAATCTTATTATTAAATTTGGCACAAAAAATTCGCCTTTAATAAGCTGAATTATGCCAAACACGTTCATGACTTGAATTTTCGTGTTTTCTTTTATCCAGTGGTGCCGTTGAGGTTGCCAGTTCTATGGTAATCGATGCTTTCGTGGTTCGTTCAGGTCTGAAAATGGTTTCTACACTGCATTCCAGCACCGCATCTAACGGTAAAATTGAAATCAAGGACGGACAAATCTTTAATGTGGAGTTTGATAGCCCAAGAGAAAAAATGGAAGTCATCAATTTGGAGTAAGTTCTTCTTAAAATAGAAATTAAGTTTTTTTAGTTCGGCATTTGATTAGTACTCCTTGTCAATGATGGACAATACGTTTGGAAAAACAGGGCCCTGGTCAAAATATTTGTGAGATGTAATCCCTGCCTGAGACAGAGTTGTGTATCTGACGCCAGTCTATACATTTGGTTAAGATTTCTTAATAGCCTTTTCTGCAAACAAAGAGCTACAGCACAATACTGGTACCTTTTCATAGTAAACAATATGGTGATAGTGTTAGGAGTTCCTGGGCGAATAGTTTGTGCCATTCATAAGCGTCCAGGAAGAGTAATACAGTTTACATCCACGACATTATCCTAAACAATATTAATAAGATTTATTAATTTTACAGAACCAAATTTTTCGTAATACACCGTGAAGCAGAGAGAGAACAGAAGATGATTGATGAAAACCGTAAAGAAAAGCAGATCTGCAGCGGACAGCGATTGGCCAAGTTAACTGGATTAGAAATTTGCGGGTCTATCGGATTCACTAACGCTTCCCACAAGGCAGACGCTCCGTATTTCCCTATGACTGGACCAATTAGTATGGGTATCAACATCTTCAAACGTGACTCACACAGTGGCTACGTCTTCTCTGCTAAATGCAGCAAAATGAGTCAAATAAGAGTGAGTCGAATAAAATAGAATTAGTGAAACTCTGAACACTGAACGTATCATCTAGTCGAACAGTTTATATTTCGACTAGACAATGTAGTCATCTTCAGAAACAACGAGGGGATACATATCAGAGCAGTGATTATATACACTGGTAGGCTTATACAGTCAGTGATTTGTTTATTAATAGACATAATCTCAAATAATGAGTATTGTTTGCAGATGAACAGGATGTGGTGAATCATATACACATTCTGTTCTCTTCTTGAAAACCACGAAGAGATAATAAACCTGAAATTAAAAATCATAATTTTAATACATTGTTGTCATGGATAAGCCATTCATCTTTCTTTAAGAGACATGGTCGCCAAAAATAATGTACTTTTGCGTAATTATAGAATAACACGAACTGTTCTAATATTTCTCCAGAAGCAGAAATAAGAAGCTTTTCGTTGATTCCACCCCAACTTTCTGGGCTAAGTAGACGTTTAGAAGTAACTAGAAGTATTCCTTTTAAATATGATTCCAGAATATTAAAATGAAGGGGCGGCAACTCCCGTATAACAAGGCTTTGATTGACATTCATATCTTAGCATAAAGAAAGCTTGTTAGTTTTATAGGTGAAATCCGCTATTATTCTCGCAAATGTTTGGTATCTAATTAAATCTAACCTTAGCGATGTTCTTCGGTCACCATTACCGTCGCTGAAACGTGATACAGCAGGAGCTTTTAGAACCGAGTAAGGAACAAATGGCACTCTACCAGTACCGGTTGGCACCCCCTCTAGTTTGAGTTCGAATTCCAGCATGAATTCTGTTTGCTCGAACAAACAAGTACACAATGGAAAATTTCATTTCGACGGTAGTGTTTTTATTTACGGACAAATGTTAATACAACGTAAAATCCTAGCAATCTGAATTGGTTGATCAAAAGTGGTTTTGGGCGAACATGTCTCTTTAACAACACAGAATCCACAGACTTTAACACATTTAAGACAGAATTAATTGATTCTAAGGGACTTAATTAAATGTCATCATGCAGAAACCAGAACTGCAATTTACAAATTAAATGTCTTATTAATTAAAGCCTTACAAGGGTAAACATGATACTGGGGTCGGTTGTCTAAAAGTGTATTAACATTAAAACATTGTTAAATGACATCACGTCACAACGGATTTTCTTTGTGACGGTGTTGGGGCCTGGTTTAAAGTTAATACACATTTGAACATCCCATACGCTAAATGTATATCACCTCTTTCATTTATTGCCAAAAATCTGACAACATCAAGCATAGACTCTTTACGAACTTTAGCAAGGTATTTCAAGTAATCATATATTCATGTCCTTGCTTTCATCTCAGGATGTTCGTCGTGCTACAGCTCGTGTTGCCTTCGATACGCCTGGCTCACGCGAAAACCGTAAACTTGTGGCTGATTTTGAACTTGATGTTGACAACATGGATCTGCAAGTGGAAGTAGAATCACCCTGGAAATCCGCTAAAATTAAAGGTAGCATTTCATATTTACGCCCTTAAAATAAACAAAACGGTTAATACAAATTAACATTGACATCAACACTGTGTCATTATACGGAACAGTGAGGCCTACGCCATGACACTTTGTACGTTCGCCATTCATATGAGGAAATGATAACAGATCTACAGCTAGAACATGATAATTTGTCGCTTTTTTATTATTCGACTTCCCCGTGCCAGTGCAAATTACTTTCGGAAATAAAGATAGATCCGAGTCTTTCACAAGGATGTTCCATAGCTTGCATCGCCTTACTTATCACAGTTAAACCTGGGATACAGGTTAAACAAACATCGCAAACTACTACTGGCGAAAGGTTAATCGTTTCTACTATCTCTGTTATAAATATTTTTCAAACTTATTTAGTACTTTTTCGTTCAATAATAGGCTCCATGACTAATGAAGATGGCATCAAAAAAGCAATAGCTACGCTTACGATTGACAGACAACAGGAATACGTTGCCAAGGGAGAAGTCCGTATCAACAGATCAGGAAAGAGAACAAAATACGTTCCATTGATAGAACTGTCGGCCCCAAGAGTAAAACCTATGACGATAGGAGGCGCTATTGAAGTCAATGGAGACGAGGCTGTGGAAATAGATTTGTCAACGCAGAACATCTTCCAAAAGCCGATTAATTTTAGATGTAAGATTTAGTTTCCTTTGTTTTCAATACCTGACTAAGTTGAAACTGTAACTTGATAACCTCAACAGATAATTGATATAAAATAAACTGACCATCACGTTATTTTTTCTCACAAAGCATCTTAGCAAAGCACGAAGCAATGAAGGCGATTTCGAAACCTTAAATAAAAAAAAAATTGACCGAATAAGCTCTAGTGGCATACTTTGGCTGTCACTGCTTGGTTATTGGTATCTGTGATATAAACAGCCAGAAATATTCAAACAAAATGTTATATAATCTGTTTCCGTTTTCAGCAACAATCGTGAACAACGATGAACAGAAGAGCGTTTCTGGAAGTTTCACCAAGGGTAAAGACATATATCGTGCGGAGAGCAAGGTGTTGACAAAGAAGGGAAAAGGCGCAATCTCGTACAATGCCAGTATCGACATACAGAGTCCCCGGGAAAGCTTGATCAAAGGACATGCCACATATGAAGATACCAAAAATGCAGTAAAGGGGACAATCTTCGTTGATAATATTTCAAAGGATCCAATAGTCCTTGCTGGTAATTTGATTATGACTATATCTCATAGAAAACCATAGATCTTTTAAAACCGTTGTTTGCTATACATGGAGAAGAGTTTGACAACTAAGCCAGTCATGAATAGTAGAAATATCAAAGTAGTAGAAATATGTAAAATTTCAATTTTTTAATAACGAATGTCATTATTGTGGTAATAACCCATTGACCATTCCAAGGATCTGTTTTGGATGGAAAAGAACTTAACATAATTGATTGCATTACCGTATTGATGCCTGTTTTTCTTCTGCAGGATCTCTGACTTCCAGCGACGGAAGGCGACTAAGCAAGCGTTTGATCAGCGTTGATGTTAAAACGCCGTTGATTAATTTTGACGTGGACGGTAACGGTGTGAAAAAGAACGGAGGGAAACCAATGCTGACGAGTAAATTGGTCGTAAACTTCCAGCTACCTAAATCAACCAAAAATCGTGTGACATTATCTTCCAAAATGCGAAACCTGAGCACACGATCATTATCCAAATATGACATCACGGTGTAAGTACTGAACACTTGTATGCATTTTATTTTTGTTCAATCTTGTTTATTTAACACATAAATTTGTAGGGTGTGTTCCACAAAATTCCCGTGGGCCCGCGCCTTACCTCATTCGTTGGCGCGATTACGGTTCCTCCTTTGATGTACCTCGTGGGTTCAAGTCGCCCCACTGGACATGTTTAGGCATATGAGGCAGTCACAAGAGGTGACATTGGTGGTGGTTTTTGCTAGGTTTCTGTTTTTAATACGGGTTTCCTCCATACTAAGTAGTACGTGGTAAGAGGTGGCGAATCCGCCGATATATAAGTGAAATGCTATTGAGTGCGACGGTAAGCACCAATCAAACAAACTTCCCTGAACTGGCACAATGACCAGACAACAAGACACATAAGAAAATAGAATTTGACACGTCCTGGACGAGATAAAGCTAATATGTCTACTTAAACTTTCTCATACAGTATTCACCGTCTGGATTTTGTTAATTTTGCTTTGCAGAAATGGAAACTGTAGAAAGTCGCCCATGTATAATTTTGAGACGAAAGCCAACCTTGAATATAGTGTCACTAACTTGGACAGTAGTTTTCAGTTGAGATACGGAGAAAACCCTAAAGACGAAGACAGAAAAATCACCTTCGCTCAATCTGGAACGAACAAACTGATTGGAGACAAGCGTGATGGAAGTCTTAAGATAAATCTGAAATACCCAGTAAAGGTAATTAAATTAATTACACCTTCTCTTCATTAGTGATATTAAATCACAGGATGTTTATCTAGTTTCACCTAAAACCATTCCTTAACATTTCTTGCATCGTTTAGGTAAGAAATCCTTTGTCTTATCGAAACAATATATATTGCCGTGTATCGAGACGAGTTTTCATTTATGTATAGGAGTGAAACTAAATTCAATTCACAATACTATATTTACTTTACCTTTCCTTTGCCCACAGGGAATAGACTACCAGGTGAAAGGAACTCACCAGATGACAAGTAAAAATTTGAACACCAATGTCATTATTCGTGATGGTTCTGGCGACCAGATCAACGCCAATGTGCAGTACAATAACGACATGGACAAAAAGAATAAACTTTCCGGAGAGCTAGGTTTAAGCTACCCTGGACGACGTCTCAAGATAACTTCAGACGTTGTTAAAGTCGGCCCATCTCAATACAACAACACAGTGGACCTTATTTGGGGTAAAGGTGGAAAAGCTAAGATTGAATCAACCTACATAAGGAAGTCTGATCTAGCTCACGACTTCTCCTCTGCTATCAATGTTGCCAGAAAAGACCCAGTTATTATCATTGGTTCCATCAACCGAGATCCAAGGGACTTCAAGATTTCCTCAAGTATTAACGTGGGAAAAGATAAATACGGGATAGCCGGTGTGAGTAAAATGGATGAACGCAAATATGAAAGCCAGTTGGACCTGGAATACCCAAGTCGTCACCTGATAGTTGATGTCAGTGGGGATTGGAGAAATAAATACACTGGAGAGGTTGATGTTAAGTGGGACGCTGATAAAGACACGTCTCAGCGAGTGAAAGCCACTGGCGATTTAAATTATAAGGGCTTAGAGTACATCCGTGGGTCTCTGAATGCTGTAGTCTTAGGCAGACAAATTGAGGCAAACATCCGTCACCAAGGTGGAGACAAATACGTATCTCATGCTGATCTCAAATACGCCCCAGGAAAGAAGATCGAATTAGACACAATCTTTAGTGACGTCAAAGGATGGTCTACCAGAAAAGTTGTTGGATCTCTGGAACTGAAATCTCCATGTCAGTACGCCGAGTACATAGCGATTAATGGAGAGCATTCCATTGACAGTCTCCAATATGAAAGCACAGCAAACATTGCTTGGTCACGTTCTGACAAAGTCGCTGGAACCTTGACTGTAAAACGACCCATCAGTTGGAAAAGATTGGAATCCAGCTTAGCTGTGTCCACTTCAGTGCGTGGCTTTTCAAATATCAAGGCAGAGATCAACCATAGAATTGAAGACAGTATTGCATCTTCTATAAAGGCTGAGGCAGGACGTCACAACATCGACATAAACTTAACAGGAAATAAGAGAGGGTGGAATGCCCGCAAAGAGATCTCCGGTAACTTGGTCGTTCAAAGCTCTATTCCAGATTTTGAACGCGTCGCTTTGAGTGTCAGTCACTCTGGTGATGGCAGAAAATACGATTCTGACATTAGTGCTGATATCGATAGATTTGGACGGTACACTGCCAACTTAGATTACACTGTCGATGGAAACACGTTTATTGATGGCAATCGAGGAAAGTTTATAATCACCACACCTATTAAGAACTACAATAAGATCGTAACAGCTTGGTCACATCGTCTTCGACAAGGGTCCATCGATTCCGACGTGTCTTGTTCCTGTGGTAGAGACAAAGTTGCTCTCGCTGTCGAAGCTAAGCATATCAAATCGAGCAACCAGCGTTTGATTGAAAGCACTATTAAACTAGAAACTCCCTTACGGCCAATCAGAGAACTAGTCCTAACTGTTAATCACGATCACAGAGCCCAGAAACTTGAATCATCTGCTTCACTTATTAGAAACAGAAACAAGAAAACAGAATATTCAGTAGTCTATAACATAGATGGTGATTACAACATCGAATCTCGAGCCACGTTTGTGTGCCCAGGTCTAGATGGGTTAAGTGCCAAATTGAACACGAAGTTAAGTGACACCCCACAGACAGCAGATGTTGAAGTTGAATGGTCTCCCAGTGAAAAGGTAACGCTGAGCGGAGAATTGGCTCGGAATGGTCTGCAGTACATGGATGGCACATTAAGATTGACCACTCCTGTCCGAGACTTTGAGAGAATCGTCCTTACAGGTCATCATGGTAAAGAAGATGGCGTGTGGGCCAGTCGAGCTTCTCTTGAATACGCCCCGAGAAGAGAAATAGAAGTAAGAACAAAGTATTCCATGGATCAATCAATCGTCGGAGAATTTTTAGTGACTGCTCCCTTTGATCAATTCCAGAAGTTGAAGATTGCCGTTGGACATTCTGGTGACATCAGAAGGTCAACCAAGAGCAACGCACAATTCGAACTTAGACCGCAGTTAGGTGTTTTTGAGGCTATTGCAAACTCACAAAATGGCCGTCAGAGGACCGGATCTCTTAGAATCAACACTCCGTTTACAGCCGTTCCTTATAGTGAGCTGCGAGTCACCTACCAGCCTGGCTCTATTCAAACTGAAGTGGAATACCTGCCTAACCAAATTATCAATATAAACGCTAACTATCAGGTGGACAATCCCAAAGATTTGTCAACAGAGCTGACCATCACCACCCCTATTTCTTCCTTCGATTTTTTCAAAACATCTTTTCTTCACCGTGGCTCCTCTAGGCGTTCTAGGTCAGTTGTTAAAATGGAATATCCCAGACAGGAGGAATATAGCGCCACATTGAACTACGAGAACGACGACAAGCTAGACGTTAACCTAGATTTGAAGGCTCCACAGTATGACGATGTACGTGTAAGCGTAAGCCATAGCGGTACTCCCAAAGACTTCACTTCCCATGCTGAAGTCACATATGAGAGATATAAGAAAATTGAGGGTGATGTTACCTTCAGTCTGAAACGAGGTAACGGAGGTCCCATCGTGTCTATACAGTCTGTTGCAAAGAGTCCTTACACCGATGACTTTAGCCTTACGCTTACTCATGAAGGAAACATTGCGGACTTAAAGACAAATCTAGTTACATCATACGGTCGTTTAAACACTCTTAACTACAATTTAGGATTCTCGTCTTCAGTTGGGAACATCCGCCCCAACACAGACCTGGACGTTACTAGTAAATAAATAGATCCTAGTAAGCCCCAAGCCAATATTAACTTTAAAGCTGGACTTGAGTTAGAGAACGACAAAAAGGTATTTTCGGTTGCTTTATCTACTCCTTTTGACAGATACGAAAAACTTGAAGCTCTAATAAACGTTGATGGGGATCTTGAACGTTTTACATCTTTAGCTAAAGTTGACTACGGTAGAAATAATATCATAGAATCAAACGTCAAGTTAAACATTGTTGACCCTACGAAAGAAGTGAGTGTAAGATTGACGACACCATTTGAACATTTCCGAGAGAGTTCTGTGGCGGCCAAAATTGAAGGTGATATGTCTAAGTTTAGTACAAGTGCTGATGTCACCTATTTAAATGACCAGCGTATAACTTTCAGCGGCTCGGCAAACTTGGAAGGTAATGCAAAGAGTGCAAGTGCAGACATAACAACACCATTTCCGGGCATTGAAGAAATATCGGCTGTTGCAAACTTCAACGGATATGCAAAACACTTTAAAGCTGACTCTCGGGTTACCTATGGGCAAAGCAAAAACCTAGAAGTAGATGTCAATGTTGATTTAGAAGGCAGTAAGCGAACAGTGAGCGGTCTGCTGAAAACACCCTTCTCAAGATTTGAGCAGCTCTCGTTTACTGGTGATTACACTGGTAGATCATCTAGACGTCAGGGAGAAATCATTATCGAATATGCTCTTAATAAAAAAATTGAAATCGACGCCTCTCTTAATCTGCAGGATGAACGTAAAGCAATCCGCACCAGCATTAAAACCCCTTTCGATGGCTTTGAAAAATTATCAGGTATATTCAATTTCAACGGTATTCCAACTCGGTTTAACGGCGACGCTGAAGTACAGTATTCAAATGGTCAGACAATTGAAGCAAAGTGCAGTCTAGACGTAGACAGCTCCCCGAAATCTATATCTGTTTCTGCAAAGACACCTTTCCGTGGCTGGGAAGATCAATCAGCATCTGCTAGTATTAGTGGTGAACTAAAACGCTGTGAAATAGAGGCAACAGTAAGTTACGGAAATGAGAAGACGGTGACCTTCAACGGTGCTGTAGATGTTGTTAGCCCCACCAAGAACATGAACGGTCGCATTACCTCCCCTTATCCAGGATACGAGACACAGGCCTTAGCTATAAATGTTGATGGTTCGCCCCTCAACTTTCAATCCTCAGTTACCATTGAATCATCTCAGTTGCACAAACCTGTTCTGGCCCGAGCTAACGTTGACTATTCATCACCAACGAATATGGACGCTACAATCACCTTTACTAGTGCCATTCGCAATGCCGAGAATCTGAGATTGTCTGTCAAAAATAATGACAACAAATTATACACTTCCACCGTAGAGGCCACCTGGGCGCCAAGGCAAACCATCTCTTTTGACAGTAGCTTTGGGCAGAGCGGTGGATGGAGAAGACAAAAGACCGCTGGTGAGATTAGCTTGTCAACGCCTTTCCAGTATGTGAGACAAATCTCATCGAGTTTTGAAGATATTAGCGCAAAGTCAATACGCAACGTTGCCTTAAACGTTGACTACGAGAATAATAACGTCCTCTCGGTGAAATTAAATAGAGAAGCAAATGGTAAGACAAGTGCTGACATTGACATGCCCCATCCTCGACCCATGAAATTCCATGCTGACGGAAAACTGAACTCGGATGAAGCAGAAGCGTCAATTGAAGCCAACTGGGATGCCCGTGACCCACGAAGTAACATAAAGTTGACATCTGAATACAGAGATGAAAGCAGTACCTACTCATCCAAAAAGATCGTTTCTTTTAAAGTCATTCGCCCAGAAACAACAGTAGCGGTTTCAGGGAACGTTGAAACTTCAGCATACAAAAAATCTGCCCTGGCTGAAATCGTCGTGGACAACAAAAGAGCCTCACTTGGAGGAGAACTAACTGACAGCAGCCGGGGATATACGAAGACTCGCGAAGGTAAACTCCGACTAAATACACCGTACAGAAGTGTCGAACTTGCAGGATCTCATTCGGACGGCCTAGATAAGATAAACTCTGAACTGGTCGTTTTATGGGACTCAGAACGAGACCAGTCTAAGAAAGTAATCTTGTCTTCAGCAATTGAGAAATCGTCCTCATCATTAAAGACAGACTTCAAATTGGAAGCCCCGTCAATCAGAAAGGTACGAGAAATTCTAAATATTTGATACTTCTTGTCTCTTTTCAACAACACTTTCTAAACGTATGCTTTTTCGTTTTTTTGTTTTTACAATAACTTTATTATTTAAAGAAAAGTTAAATAGATAACCATAGCCTACTATATATGGGCCATATGACAGACTAGCCAAATGGAAAAACATTTATACCTAGGATAAAAAATATATTATTATTGTACTATATATATTATACTATATATCAGCAACATTAATGTTATATTACGGGCATTTAAGCCTGTTCGCTTCTGTGTCTTCTAACTGCATAGGTCACCCACAGAAATTGGAGTTTACAGCGCATTGTAAGAAAAACTTTCCTTGAGAGTAATCGACATACCTGTGACTGTAATTTTTCTTTGGAAATATATAAAAATTGATTAAAACAAATTATATTTAATCTTATTAGCTAGTTAAATAACAGAAAAATAAGCTATAAACGTACCTGTTCTTAGGGGTTTAAAATAGTGTTTGTCTTCTCATGTCAACAGGAAATCCGTCTGACAAGTGAAGGCATCCTCAACCGGGGACGTACGTGGTTTGATGGCAAAGCGGAATTGTCTTACTCTCCTGACAGGAGAAAGAAAGTAGCCATTTCAGCAAGAGTCGAGGATACTTCGTCTGGACGCGGAGACGCTACTAACGTGTCTGTAGCTGTGGGTCTCTCTCATCCATACACAAATACAGACATACGTGTTCAGTCTCATGCTGGCAAAAGCGATGCTCGCATGTCGGCTGGTGCTGAAGTCTACCTATCAAAGTCTAGGGATAATCTAAGACTCCGAGGAGAAATTGATCGCATCCGTAAGGAAGCCAAACTTGAGGTGAGCCTTGTAAAACTGAGGTATGTCAAAACTTATTTATTGACATGGCATCCAGCACGCACTCTATCAAATTTATTTATTTGATCTTTGCTTTTGTCGTTCGTCAGAGTGTACCACACGGGTTCAACCCGCCCAGTCGAACTTGCTCAGAGTAAGAAGTTAATAATCCGTCCTCACACACAAACAAATCGAACGGCTGAGCATTCGAGGAATGATTTATGGATCAAAACATGGTAACGTTTGGTGTTAGGCATGTCGCATGAGTTGTCAATGTTGAAGAAAGAAAAAATAAATTATTTCGTGCAATGGTGTTTCATTTCTCTAGTGATTCCAAAAGTCCTCAAATCTAATTAGAAACTTACTAATTTATCATTTTAATTTGGCATTTGAATTATCAAAAAGGTTCTAAACATTGTTTTAAATTCAATATGCATAAAGTACATACATGTATTTGTTGTAATAAATCAAAATAGTTCATTATTATCTGATACTTACAATATTTAATAATTTTTGTATATTTTCAGATTGTCTCCCCTTCTAAATCTGTAGAGATCACTGGTAGAATTCGCACTGAAGATGGATATCGACTCTCCTTGCACAATGTATATGATAACACAAAGACAATTGACACTGAGGTTGTTATCCGACCAGAAAAGGGCAACATCGCTATTAGCATGGGAACGGACCTAAGTAAGTATGAAGCTGTGATAGTTTATATTTTATTTACCACAGACATTTTTTGTCTCCTCGGTAAAAATCCACATCATTAAGACTCTTTTCCTCGTCTGTCGACTAAGTTTATTAGTGTCAGAGCGAGTCGAAACACCCCAAGTTCTTCTTCTGAATACCGCAATGAATATTACCTCTCCCTGTAAACCAGTGACACCATCACCCGATTTTGTTCCAAATCGTCTATCTCCGGTAACCTCCGTCACCTACGATTAAGACTTTTTTGTATTGAATGGCCATTTTGAAGGCCATTTGCGCCATATTTGGC
>JAVFBY010425819.1:0-14213 GCA_034781015.1 Tonicella lineata
ATTACAAAGCTGCAGGCTGAGCTAAACAGGTTCTCAATAAGGTGCAGTCTGAATTCTTTTCCAAATAGAAAATAGGTACATGTAACTAAACAAGTGAAAAGCAATCAGCATAATAAATAGTGTAATTGTACATAAAGCCTCACACCTGTAGTAAATTATCTGTAAATAAACTGCATACCTGGCATTAATGATGGGTAATCAAATGTTACAATTAATGGGCTTTGGTTTATCAGATAATTGCATCATTGTAGTTACATGTAGTTTAGTACTAAAGATTGCATATATGTAACTAATATTGGTCACTAATCTATGATAATGATAATTGCAATACCTATAAGTAAAGGTGCATCAAAATAAAAATGCTGTTAGATATATTATTAGTTGTTATGACCTCCAGCAATGTGGGTTTAGAATGTCAAGGTAACTAAAATAGTACCATTTTTTTATTAGATAAAACTGGCCTTAGAGGAGAATGTGTAACTTATGACATGAAAATCTATAGATGACATGATAACAGCCTTTATTTTCATAGCCAACTGCAGTAACTTTCATATAACTATTTACACCACACCATTCTACATCTACATGCAGGTTAATTTTGTTATTTCTGAAAATCTTTTTATTTCTGAAATCAATCTGGCATACTGAAGAAAATTAGAAAATAGACAAAGTTATGTAATAAATAACCAAGCAGGGTGACTTAATTATTTAGGATTCAATTTCTGGATATCATTTTTAAAAACATGTAAGCTTAATGACTAAGGTAAACATTTCAGTTTTTCAAATCAGAATCTCTATTCTTACAATTCTGTAGATTTAAGGCAGAGACGAACATTTGGCAAACAGTGTGTGAATAATGGCATCCTTTTAATTTTTTATTACTGTAGACCGAAATGTCTTCACCACACAGAGGACTCTTCATCCGGTGCAGGTGAAACCACTAATCAGGAGGGCTGATCTCAACCCATATAAATGTTACTGTCTTGGCTGATGATAAATATATACATGTATACTGTTTGCTGAATACGGTTTTATTTGGGTATTAAACTGTACTTATGGTTATTTTGCTCATATGATAAACTTCCAGCAAAATGATTGTGTTTTTTGTTTGTCCTGTTCTGTCTTTGATGTTGCCAGTGACATCAAGGATGGTTTTCTCTACCCATTTGACTGGCGTGTCATCATGTATGTGAAATACCCAAGAGTAATGCATTAAACACCAATCAATCAATCAACCAAATTTGTAAAGGAGGGACAAAATGTCACACAAAGAACCAGATCCATCACTGGTATAACTATGTGAGAAGTAAACGAAATAAAAATAAATAAATAATATTATATATATGAAGGATATCGTAACAACTTAGACAAAACTATCACTCTAACTTGACAAGCTTCCTCCAGTCACATACATGTAGGCTACCTACTAGCTTTCTATAGCTATAATGATCCATATATTGGCATTTGGCCTAAGGAATGCCTTATATGGTTGGAGAAGGCTAGTCAAGTAAAAGGGATGTACATGTAGGTACATGTAACTCTATAAGATGCAATGGAAGACATGTCTTTTTGGACCAGGAACACTGCATGGTCCCTTATCGCTTCTCATCTTGTTGTTGTTGTTCTGCTTCTTGGGGGGATGATGCTCATCAAAAAATGATAAGGCTTTTTAAATCTTTTATCCAATTACCGTGTAACGTGGGCTGATTATTCCTTGCAGTGGTATGCATCGGTGGACGGTCTTCGATTTCAAATAAATTTTGTAGATCGTACATGTATATAATAATACGTTTTTTTCTTCAAACGGAGTCAACATTCCGACTGTTCTAGAATAACCATAGACAAGGAAGCAGATCTATGATTTCTTCAAATGGAGTCAATATTCCGGCTGCTCTAAGAGACTCTAATAATCACATACAAGGAAGCAGAGTCAACATTCCTACATGTATCTGTGTATGATAGCGGGGTTCACAGTGTATTCCCTACTTTATCAAACTTGTTTGAAAGGCCATTTTGAGTTGATGACATTAAATTGTAACATCACCAATATAGTGCTTAAAAATATACCCATTTACTATGTTTAGAGGACGACCATATTAATGTGGGGTTCCTGGTCCATAGTACGATCATACTTGTTTATATCATATTTGATGGTTAATTTTTATAAATTGAGAAATTGTAATTCACTTAATTTTAGTTTTGTTAAGTTTGACTTAGGAGATAATGTTTATAGGGTGGGTGTCCGTGATCCATTGTTTTTATGATAAGTGTTGATCTATATATCTTGGTCACACATGTACACTATTGAGTTCTGCTGTTATTTGTAAAACTGTGCACTCTTAATAATGCTGTTCACTAAATACTATAAAGGCCATATGATTATATTTTTACTACTAATGCCCACAGTTTGATGACTACATCAAAATGTACTGTTGCATGCAAAGAGAATTGTTTTATTGCCAGTCAATTACCAACAGTTATAAGCGGAAGCATATTTGCTTTCCACTTGATTGGGACATACAGAAAGTTTATGGGGGTTAATATTTTATAATTCAAGGTCAATACAACCAATCGAATGTGTCACAAAACATGTGGTTATTGACAGCCTAGTGCTAAAGTGACTCATTATGATGCTTTTATTAGTAGTTCAGGGCTAGGCTTATACAATATGGCAGATCATAAATTAATAGAAAAACGTATTCAGTTTACAAAATCAATTCATTGTACAAGTTAATCTACTGCTACCAATTGGATGTTACCAAACATGTTACCATTGGTAGAATCTAGTACCAAAGTGTACCAGATTCATGATCAATTTATACCTGGTTAAACAGTTGACAATGAAGATAACTACAAACACAAAAGAACCCTTTAGAATGAACTGAATGATGATTACACAATCAAACCATAGATTTGTGTTAGAAGAGGTTTAGAAGCCAAGGAGTGTATTGTGATAGGGAAGGGTGATGTAAATGATAAATGAACCGTCTCAGTATATAGCCTACATGCATAAATACAAACTGCATAATTGATGAGCATCAGAACTACATTACAACCACACATGATATCTGGCTTATCTGCACACATGGCATACATGCACCCCCACACAATCTGAATGGGATTGTATTAAAACAAACTATTAGGGTCTGATTAAAGAACAGAACATAAAGAACATGTAGATCTTTGAACTAGTGATGTCTGAGAAAACATATTCAAATAAGATCTGTAGGGCCTATACATGTATGTAAAGCAAACTTTTGTGGAAATAACAATAAAACACAATGACACATTTTCATATACATGTATGCTAAAAAAATCAGTGAAACAGAATGGATAGATAATAGTTGATTGCTTTATACAAGTAAAAACAAAACTTCATCCTGGTAGATTTAAAAACTCCAGCAATGAGATACATGTATGCATCAGAAAAATTTACACAAATCCAAAGTAAACCACATATACCGTTTTATAACTTTTTTTGTTTGATGGGTGTTTACTGCCATAGTCATAGTTTAAATCAGTTATATTTGATGGCTTTGCATTGCAAAGATTGTTGGAAATTGGGAAAGAAACCTTGTAAAAACCACAACGTACGACGAAAACATGACGTATTATACGTCATGTTTTCGTAGACGTTGTACGTTGTGGTATATTTCCAGGGTGGACAAAATGTTTTCTTAATGAAAATTAAACATATGTGTAGTTTAATACAAATATAAATACACAGTCACTTATAGGCTATGTGATAAAATGTTGAATTTTACGAAATCTGAAAATTCTATTTTTACCAGAAATATTCATCAACTGTATCTAAATGTTTAACCCAAAATTGGTGTTCTCCCGTGTAACTTCTCTTACAAGCATTTTCAGTCAACAGGGCCAATAAGCTATCATTAAAGCATTCAACCTTGTTAAAAACAGCCACCAAATGGAATTCCATATAATGTTGTTTATTCTGTTTTTGCCTAAAATTAATTTGAGAGAAACCTTGTTAAAACTACATGTACCTAGCGATCATATAACTTCCATTATATGCCTGAAGGCCAATTTTGCTTGTTGGAGCAAATTTTTTCAACCAAAGATTTGGGACATACGAGGCGAATATATACAGTGATATGGCACACGTTTAGTCACATGACTGCATAAATCAGGTGATTTCAAAGTAATTTTGAATCGTGTGATAAGAATAAGCTGTGTGGTTGGTTAATTGCCTAAAAAATTGAGCTTCGCTACGGCTGTGGAGGACACACGGGATATATTTTTTCATCTTGCAAAATCCGCCGCCATTTATTGGGACAATCAGAGCAAATTTCTTAGCAAAAAAATAGGGAAGAAGAAAAATCTCCTCATGTGTCCCTGCCTTCGAGTCTACTGTCAGCCTATCATAGAAGCGCAAGTATTCAAAATAGTTCTTATATCAGGAACAGCCAAGAAAACAGATTTGCTGGTCCCACTTTGGTGTATGTCCAATTTTGAAAGAAAAAAGAGTTGATAAACCATAAGATAGTTGAGACAGAGGGTTAAAAATATACATTTGTTGGTTGTCCATGAGAACTTTATTTTGAGAGGGACTGAGAAGTAAAAATTAAACCAACTTTCACAACAATAAAAATTACATGGATTATGATGTTATATCATGTACAACAAGTACATGTACTTGTATGTACCGGTATTGCCACAATAGTCACTTGTTACCTGTAACAAGTAATTTGTGGGAAACTATTTGACGCCTGACTGAAAGTATTGATATCTACAATCCTCCCACCAATTACAGATTCGAACATAAAGAATTAGTAATAATTAATTAATTAATTACTTCTCTGGTGGCATCATCGATGGCTAGCTGTAATATCTCTCCCTCTCCCAAGGGTACCTGGTTTTTCGTTTCAGCATTTGATAAGACCGAACCTTTCCGGAGACTGGCATCATTCATGTAGGTAAAACTTTCTCACGTGTGGGAGTAAGAGAGGGGAATGCTGTGGACAGTGCCACCAGCTAGACCACTCGAAACTCCAACAAAAATATAACACAGTAAATCTTCCCTTGCTTGTCCTTTAGTCAGCTCAGAAAGAGCCCGGTCACAATCCACTAATATTAACAGGTAAAATGGAGGTTAGAGAACGGAGATAGTGAGTACCACCAACTGAAATAGTCACCGACATGAATTCTGGCAATTATCTAACACACACTTCTCCCTATATGATCCGTTGTGGTAAATATTGACGGGGCTAAATGAAGCATTACACTGGTGAGAAGTCCGGCATGTGGAGGTTCCACAGAAGCACTGAGTAAATTGGTTAGTATTGGTAGACTGTGGTATTCTCGTATTGGCCTGGCTGGGAGAAGAGTGTATGGCTGTAATGAGCTGACTGCTCTCACCTCTCCCCTGTTGATGGTGTCTGGCCCCAGGCTAGCACCTCATCTCTGCTCCAGTCACTGCTCACTTGTGTTCCCTCCACTAGTCACCAGCGTGGACTGAACAGTGGGACCGTACACCGTTCTCCGCTACACCATCCGTTCAATAAATCTGATCAATTATTAATCCCAACTGTCTGTTTTTCAACTCTACATCCTCGCAATGCAGATATAGGGGATATTTCTTTGATGTAGTAGACTATTATAATTAGACTAATCAACAGATTCATCTCTCTTTAAGCCAGTGGTCAGGATATCGAGTCTGCTATCGGATCGTTGAACAGAGAATTTCCACTACCCAATCCTAAATACTTCCTTCTACCTGCAGTCCGATAGATTTAACTGATGTCAGCTTACTGCTTAGCTAGAATTCCCAATAATAAACTACTCAGTACTCCAGTTGACTATTGTAAATGTTCTTGTATGACAGAGGAATCTCATCATAGATCTGCATGCTTAGCACATCAATACGAGAAGGGCGTGGCAAGGCGTCAACGCAATCTGTCTTGACAAACTGACAGCATCGGTGTGTGTCTCAGATTAGGGATTTCAGCTTAAGACTTCTCTAATCTATAAACTAGAGATACAATTGGGAATCCTTGTCAGAATCTACTAATAGCACACTGAATATTTAAACATACATTTGTAATAACAGTCCATGATGAGAATTAAGTCACAAGCAACTTTTATGAGCTGAATTAGTAGATACCTCAATTATTTTTGTTTGCATGCAGTTGATCCTTCTAGAATTGTAAAGTCAGAAAGAAAGTCCTATAGCTATTACATGTACATGACGTATATGGAGTTGATTTTCTCTTGAAATATATTTCTTCTTAAATTAGTAGATGTGAAAGTGAATGTACTAGCTATTACGCTGATGGCATAGCTGGCGTAATTTATACGTGTATGTTATAGTGAATTATATCAGTTAATGAATGATATATGGTTAATTCCCTTGAGTTCACAGCTAGCAAATACATCCAGTGTTGTTTTGTTGGAATTACAACCAAAGAGAATGGATTACTGTTTGCTTAGTACTCCAAATCATTAAGTGTCATGAGAGAAAATAATATTGGTTAAATAGTGCAGTGCAGCCGAACAAAACTGAGTATCGGGGTTGCCCGGTAGCTCAGTAAATAAACAAACACAATGATTTTATTCAGTGTTGGTTTTATTGAATATGTTTTACACCATGTAGTGCTACAATAGATGTACTTTGCTAACCAATATTAATTTGCTGATTTAATTAAAAAGTGTGTTAAATTGAATTACATATTATACGCACTTTTTCTACATCCCCAGTAGAGGCATCTCAAATTTATAAAATATATATGTGACCCGTTATAGCCAAATGAGTCACTTGGGGGAAATTTCACATTTGTCATTATCTATATAGTGGTAATCTACGTTCTTTTGTTTTTTTGATTTACGTTGAATTGAGAACGAAACTATGACGTTATTTCAGATACAGGAAACCCCGTGTCGATATATCGACTAGAAGATTTTTTATTTTGCGATGAAAACATGCAGGCCTTTGTTTCACTTAATGAACGCGGATTTACATTAGACTTGCCTTACTAAATCATACATAGTTATGATTACATACATTTAAACACCAGTTTAAGTAATTATTTGTTTAGAAAACTTTATAAAGAAAGGATATATGGTAAAAAAAAACAACTAAACATTTCACACCTTTAAAGCTTGTATCGCCTGTAGCGTAATTTATAGCTTTGCGACTTCCGACTCATTTGGCTATAACGGGTCACATTTATGACTTAACATATTGGATACTTCCCTAGTGTATTATGACACAATGATCAACGGGTCGGGAGCGTTCCGGTGGATATAGTGTTAGAAAAGCCCATCAGCAATGTTTTCCGAGTGTCTCTTTGCTTACATTTGTATATCTTCATTAGATTAGGAGTTCAATTCTGCAGGTTTTTTACCTTTTTTTTTTGTTGTAAAGGTTGCAGTTACTTTGACATGGGGATTAGAAAAGAAGGGACAGGTTGAAACAATTAAAATGGAATGGAATCAATGCAATAAAAACTTAATTAACTAGGTCAAATAATTATATTTTTTATTGGGTAATAAATGGCATATGTTTAATATCTTGGTAAGATTAAGATGGTACTGATTACCAAAACTAAAACTAACTGTTATTTTCTCTTGTTTTTCTCAGGTACAAGTGTCGTGGTGAGTTTGCGAGTGACGCTCGTCTAGTGTTTGATAATTGTGAGACATTTAATGAAGATGACTCTGAAGTGGGTAAAGCGGGTCACAATATGAGAAGACTGTTTGAACAGCGCTGGAAGGAACTGTGTACTACCAGTTAGCTGCTCATCTGTGATATCATTCAAACACTCAATGTGCTGAGTGTTGTCGTCGTGCAATCCTCATTCTTATCATGCATCCTCATCAACAGCCTAAACAGAGTCCATTTTCACATCAATCATCTCATCACTCACTCACTCACCGGCAGTCTCATCTTCATGAACAAACAACAACTGCCTTTCTTTGAAAATAAGCCTCATCAAATTATGTTTAGTCCCCTTTTATAGAAGGAATGAAGGAACTTTTAAAAAGTAAAATTTCATCTATGGGCCTAAAGGTTTAACTGTTGGAGCGGAGTGTTGTAGGATTTGAAAATTGAGCAGTGGAGTGTTTGGAAATGGTGTGGCCTTGTTATATGACCAGATGTAGCTTCAAAGCTGAGCCTATTTAAGTCGGAAGTTAAGCTGGATTTGGTTTGAGAAGGAAACCATTAACACAAGATTGACCTGAGCAGTTTGGTTTGAAAGTTAAACCATAAAAAGACGGGTCAGCTGAGCTTTGAACCATGAACAGAAATGTTTGGTGAGCAGTTTACTAAGAATGGATAACTATTCACTGAGCAGTTTCGGTAACCATGAATTTTAGTTGCTCAGTTTGGTTTGAAAAGTAAACCGTAAACAAGAGATTCTAGAGGTTTTAGAGGTAACTTGTGAACTATCTACTGACAGAACCCTTCACCTAAGGCTCAGCTATGGGGCTTCAGAACTAGAATTCAGGGTCAACCATTTGCCTTGACGGACTGAAGGTATAGCCCGAGGACAACCTGGAATGGTGGAGGACTGGTGTTGTGAAAACATGTGCAATCTGTCGACAGATTATATTTCTGTGCTCGACATCTGGTCGCATTTTCCGAGTGAGGTCAGTGAAAGTACTCAAAGAGTACCCCAGTGTACCTGCTGGACTTATTGCTAAATATCATGTCATTTCTAGGGTAATTGTACAGACTTAAAACTGCAGTGCTGATGTCTTGTTCATCAGAATCTGCTATCTAGAAGGTTAATTTATTGATGGATCTGCCCTGTGTTAAATTATACTGTCACATGTCTAGAATGGATTAAACTTTACTGTACTTGTGTTTGTCAGCAGTTGTAAAATAAGTTAAAGATAAAGTAAATATTTATAGACTTTCAGATAAGAAGATTCTCTTAATTTATTGTGAAGTCTTTTGTTGTCAATAGTTAGCTACTTACATAATATCTAGAGTATTTTTAATAAGGTCAAACTTCTTCAAATGAGGTCAGATTTCATCGACCTGCATAATTTTTAGTTTTTTTGTTAATTATTTCTGTCACTGCCACTTTATGACTGTCTCCAAATATTTCAGTTAAAGGGGTCTTCCCTGGGATATAGGGTTGGTATTAGTGTCATTCAATTGACGGAATTGTACTGTCTTTGTGTGATTGTGTTAAGGTTCAAAGATAATTGAATAAACACTGCCATTAAACAAGTAAATGGGTGCCTGACACTATTCAAATCTGCATAATAAGAAAATGATTGAAGTTTTCAAGGGCTGTGATAGAAGAAAAATCATAGAGTTCAAAACTGATTCTGCAGCATAATTGCATATTACATGTTTTATATACTGTAGAAAGTATCATGTAAAATCACACTGGGTAGCGATATCATGGCGATATGTCAATCATGTATAGATTATATATACACTAGATATATCCCAGTCAGTGGGATTAATCGGGGACATCAAAATGGTGTCAAATATGTTGTCCAAAAGTGAATTTTAAGCCCATTTAAAAGAGTTAAAATTTGGGGAAACTGTATGGGACCTTATCACTTTTGACAAAAATTATGCGCTATTTAAAGTAAATTGTAATGTAAATTTGGTCTTTCGTAATATATTTATTACATTCATACAATCGTTTCATGATATTCCCGTCAAATTTTGGGACTGTCTTCTTCTTGAAGGGAGATTTTTTTTTACTATAAAAGAAGAATAAGAAATCCATAGCTATTGCGCCTTGCTCATTGGTAATTGAGTGGTAGCTTCTTTACAGCGAAATTCTAACACATAAGTATGTGATGTTATTTATATTAAACATACTGCCTTTAATTTCAATCAGCTGTTGTCATTAGTCACCAAGTGACTGGGTCTTTATCAGAGCTCATTGAACGTGTTGTCAATGTTAACTCATTTGTTAATTTATCACTGTAATACTGGGAGATAAATCATGAATGTTCATTTGTGTCTATACCTCTTTGATGAAACATGAAATTGTAATGTGATTTTTAGGAAAACGATTCATTTATTTGCCTTTAAAGATAAAAGTGCTGTTAAGTAAGGGTTATTTTACATACATTGTATAATGAGGAGAGGGTCTATTGTAACAATATTAACATGTTTAATGAAACAGTCGGCTAGGTTCTGTTGTTCGGGGCCAATTTTGAACAAGTTCATTTTTAGGGGAGAGATTTCTAGAGAACTTGTGGGTCTGTAGAGTGTCATGTCAGTTTGATTGTGTCCATTGTAATTTCTATTTTCCTCGACTGACTATTTATCATACATTTTTCTACTTCTGTGTTGATCGTGTCCTCAGTCCATATATCCAGTCGTTTAATGATCTAAAGAGATACATTGTACAAAAACATTTGTCACCGTTATTTACTCCATGTTTCTATCTTTGTTGACAGTGGTGTATTGTAAGTAGAGAGAACATTCAATCTATTGTTTTCTATTGCCTCTATTATGGCCGCTGTAATTCCGAGCTGTGAGAAAATATAATAATAAATTCCTAACTGAATTTAATAATTGCTGGGTTTTTTATTCAAACGACCTCCTGAGAAGCAGGTGGCAGCTGGAACTTCCCCATGCCCTGGGCTAGTTTCATAAGACTTTGTACGCTCTATAAAACTTCCATCAGGAATTTACGATAAAAAATGTGTGTACAAAGTGTTATGAAACACTGAGAGGGTGATGAGAGCTATTTAAGGGGACGTCAGAAAGTTGATTTGTTGTGTTGTTTTTGTTCTTATCCTGTCTTTGATGTTGCCATTTGACACAATAATTGAAATACCCCTAAAGCATGGCATTGAACGCCAAGCAATGTTTTATCCAATCTGGGATAGCCATATTAGGGGTTATGTTGTCACACTGTCCGTCCGTCAATCAACCCATCTGAGAAATGATACAATTACATTCCTAACTGAATTAAACACAAATTATCACTCGAGAGGGATGTATTTTTCATGCTCGAAACTGGAATTTTTTTATCCCAAAATCATATTAACTTATGTGGGATTCATTTTCCCCATATTCCACAAGCCTCTATTTTTTTACAAAAAAACCCCCCAGACATGAAAAGGCACTCAATAGTGACGCATTCAAATGACAACTCGCACGAAAAACGTCACAAAAGAGTTCTCCCATGGCTTTTGCAGAATATTGGAAGGGAAATACTTGGACACACGTCTGACAAAGTGCCATTTTTCCTTTGTGACATCATTTCATTATAAGACTTTCGGACACCTTTAGTTTTGACTGCAAAACTGTTTCTTGATGTTTGTGTGAAAAATAATCTCTAAATAAAATTTGATTTGAATCATTTGACTACTGGTGCCCTCCAGGGCAGAGGGATTATTTTTTGGAAGCTGACCTTTCAAAATAGAAAGCTGCTCTATGGAACATCTGGCCAACACAAGCTCTACCTTGTTGACAACACTTTCTGACCTTTACATCATTATTGCCAATGTCACAGGGAACATGTACAAAGTTTTCGGATCATCAATCTGTATCCTGTCGTAAAAATGCTGTCAACGAAAGGGAGCATTACGATATCCCCTCCAACTCTGTTGCAGAGAGCGATTAAAAACAGAAAATATATTGACGGCAAGGAAGTGAAACCTATTTTAATTCCCTGTGAAGAAATCAATATGGAAGGACGGTCTCAAAATGTTGTTAAGGCAGATAGTTTGGTCTTTGAAGCCCGTCCTATATCACAAAGAAGATTAAATTGATGCATTTTAGTGACATCGGAGGAAAAACGTCTCGCATATATAAGGCGTCACTTTCAAACGCCTTCAGTGTCTTAGGACAGGCATCAAATTACCTCCCTTGCCACAGGACAGCCTTCAAAATTACCTCCCTTGCCAACCTTTGAGACCCGCATGCATTAACGTCTTATAACATTGAACACAAGACAAATGTCTTCTTCATAGTATGGTTTTAATAAAACATGTGCTTTCTTAACTTCCCCATACTTCTACAGATTGGCACAATTTGTCAGAACTACTATATATATATATAGTATATCGTTTAAACAAAGAGAAAGCACTTCAAGTCTGTATCTAGCTGCTAATACATAAAACATGGTTTTAAAAAGTGGTGGCGTTATCATTAAAAGTGAGAAAACAACTGTTTATTGCACAAAGGTAATATTATAACAAAGCAGTTTCACCATTCCTTTTTGAAGTCTTCTGACAAAATAGCATTCATTTACTTCTCTGGGTGTGGAATTAACAAGAATGACTTCTAACAATTTCCAGTCTAACATGGTTATTTCACCTATATGATGTCATATCAATTTAATTTTTAACATTTTTTGAAGTCCAATTAATTGTTGTTCTTCTCTCTGAAGTAATGCATACTGGAATTAGCGTATCCAATAATTGTGTTTACTTTAAATAAGCCACAAGTGCCTAATACAAAATGAATTAATTATGGGGTGATTAGATAAAAAAAAAGAATTATTGTGCCATGTAATTATTAGGGTAAACAATGTGTGTGAGATAGTAGGCCCTGAGGAAACAAAGCTTTTAAAAATTACCAATATTACTGAAATAATATACAAGATACATAACAAATGAAAAGGCTAACATATAGCACAGATCTGATTCGTAATATAGGCAAATATGGATTTCATTTTAATTGATATAATTAAACTATAAAAGGAGTTTGTATGTGTACAGGTCTGATTAAATAACACATTTGTTAATCACAGATAACTTATCTATGGAGGCTATGTTGTCATACAACGTTACAGAATTATGTACAGTGTATATTGAATACAGATTTTGTCTTTAATTGTAAAATTGAAACGGATTAACAGGCTGACAAAGTTCAAGACAGCATTCAATATGGTGCTTTAGAGTATGACTTCAGAGTAACGTCCCTTTGCAAAATGACAATGCCCTTCAAAATAAAATTTACTCAACAAATACCTATTCCAATGGTTTTACATTGTCTAACGGTTTGTTTATAAACTAAAACAATACCCTTCATGCAAATATTTGGAGTATTTGGCTTGAAAAAGACCAAAGACACCTGTGAGGGTTTAAAGTTTAGCGGGCGGGATAAGTATTTATAAATGCGTCTGCGAGTGCAGGTCAAGTTTCAATAAATGCAACTTCAACGCATTTGATATTATCCACAGCTTTTACCAACTGACCGTTTAAAATTGTGAAGAGGCCTTGGAAAAAAATTAAAATTTAATATTTCTAGGTTCTTCCACATTCTGCTTCTTCAGGGAAATTATGTAAAAATCATATAATTCTGTAATAATGCAAAAATATCTGATTTTATGTCATTGTGTGTTTTTAACTGTAGACAAAACATGAAATGCAGGCTTTGAGAAGATAGTGATATAACTTTAACAAAATCACAGTCTTAGTTCCAACATAATCCTATAATAGCTATATTATACAACATCATCCAGGCTGGTCTCTCAAATTAAATCTACACTGAAAACTTCACATTTTAAGTATACATTGAAGATAAGCTTAAAATAACCATTAATTTATGGATTGTTTTAACACAAACTTTTCATTTGGACAAAGATACCGGTAACTCTATATTGGTCGTAATAGACCTTAAAAAATGTCATCTTTAATAAACCAAATGAAATTAAAGATGTTAATTCAAGTTTGGATGAACAAAAACTGTTCTTTTACATGTATACCCTTCTGTTTGAATTTCATAGAGACTGCTCATTTGATTAAAACTGTCGCCGAAATATAACCGGCTTCGTCACAAAGAGGCTCCATTTTATGTAATGATATGCATCAAATTGCAGCTAATTATGCGGTTGTCAATCAGTGAATTACTGCTGTAAGAATATGCATGGCCAACATGACGATGTCATATGACAACATATGAGTAATTCTTTTTTTTTAATCTTTGCTATCAAATGTTATTGTGCTGAGATTGACTTTCTATTTATTATTTTGTTTAGAAACTATATACATTCACACAGATTTCCAAGGAATATGCTTTTCTGCAAAAGGGCTTTTTCCCCGACTAAATAGTGCACGAAACTGAAAGCTAGAAATGTCGCCTATTTGTCCCAAAGTTTTAGTCTGCTTCAAAAGCTAGATAGTACTTAATGTTTACCAAATGAGAGATTGATGTGATGCTATCTAATACCTGGAAACCACACAGCACTTACAAGGCTGCCGTAATAGAGTATACACTACACACAGGTTTAAAGTGGCATACGCCCTCAAAATTCGCTTTT
>JAVFBY010425930.1:0-14213 GCA_034781015.1 Tonicella lineata
GTAAAGATTTTAAAACATTGAATTAGTCTTTTGTCGTCCGACATCGTTATGTTAGCCCTGGGCATTCTTACAGCAGTTATTCGTCGATTGACGCCAACGCAAACTGTAAGGAATCCACACATATCACTACACAAAATGGAGCCTCTTTGAGACCATGCCGGTTATATATAGACCGGCGAAGGTTTTAATCAAATGCTCGAGGTCAAGGAAAGATCGCTGTAAAGCTATAGCTTATTCCAAATCACATCACGGTTAGTAATCTAAACCATCCACGTATATTAACGACTATATTTTGATACAAACAAATCAATAACATTTACTTGTTTGTGTTATTCCCTTTGATCTTTTACAATTGTTCTCCTTAAAAATCGAAGTTCTAGACTCTAGCTAGATTCGTCGTTATTGATATGATAAATGATACGTAACATATGTTCGCTCTTCTCTCATGTTATTTTAAGTCACTGTATGGTTATATAAACCCAAAGCCCAGCTCACGGATCCGTCGCTTATTATTTATTACTTATAGTAAATCAACCGAACATATTTTCTCGGGCTACCTAAAGCCTTGAACTGAATCGCGAACTTCTCTCAGTATCTGACTCTCCCTGACAGACGCTCAGGGCAACTCCGAGAAGGGCTTCAACTGATAGAATTTCCCTTTAATTCCTCAGCATAATTGTCAAATCAAACTATTTACTCGATCGATTCCAATTTACAAATCTACAAGCAGAATTAAATTTCATCCCATGTCCTTGGTAAGAAATATTAAATTACTGCCACACGTATTTGGGTAACCTGTTTTTCATCAGCAAAAGTGTGGGAGTTGGACTGGGGATGAAGCGCGGTAAGGAAACATTCTGACTTAAAAGTCGCCATAGCAATCTACAATGAGGCCAAACTGAATAACGACTTCTCTCGTTTCTCGGATTTAGCCACACGGTATTGTTAGGTCTAGTAAAGGTAGAATGTGGAATGGAGACAGCGGCCCGGAGATCAAATTATGGTCGTCAGTGGAAATCATATTGATGCCCTGCTGTTTGCGCCAGATTACGATGCGGTATGTTGCCAACAATTTCTTCTGTCTAAGAGTCGAATTACACAGTACTTGGTAACATTGACCAGAGCTGTATATAGAGAGCCTCTCAGAGAAATTGTCAGAATCAAGTAGTTCCGAAGTAGCACACGTCCGTTAAGTGGAAACAAGATTGTCTTGTTAAGTTCACACAGTTTGTAACACCAGAGGGAATGCCATATGGACCTACAAAGTCTTCAAAAAATAGTATAACTGTATGCTACTTCCACCATGTCAGTTTAATGTCGCAAAGCGGATGGTAATATTAGGGTTGGGTTCCCTTTAAAATGACAAGATGCCAAAAAAATTCCCATAAAATGTAATGACCCCAGAATATCATAGTGACCCAGTAGAACATGCATTCCTGCTTGAATAAATCTAATTTAATATATTAAACTTAGGATACATTTTGTCACACAACTTGTATACCTTTACGGGCGAGGCCTGCACACTTTTAGCCATGATTCTGCTGAAAAACTTAGGTTAGACTAGATGTATAAACTATCTGCATGCACACATTTCATAAAACAATAACATTAAACAAAAAACAGTTTTTTGTTGTAGAACCAATCTGGTTATTATTTGCACTGTAAAAACGATTGGATGTATTTACAAACATATTGTGACCTTGAAAACCTGAAGGTCATACTTAAATATGGCATCATTTTGCATCATCTGCAAAGTTATATACATGTACATTCCTACTAACCCATATAATGGTTGATAACGTCCTTAAGTAAATTCTGAAACATTTTGTCAAGGGCATTAACACTGAAACTATAGTTTTTGCAAGTGTTAAGAATTGTTTCATCATTACCTATTGTATTAATGTACAACAAAATCACATATATTGCATCAATGTTAACACCTGCAATTCTGATATTTATAAGTGCAGAAGTTTGTCATATATATTACACGCTCATTACACACGTCATCAGTGTACTATGGCATAATAAAATGAACAGTTGTCTCAGGTATGCTTAAACAATGCTTTAGCTAGGTAATTTGCCAGATATTTACTTAAACGATGAATTGGTTTTTCACAGGTAAATTATGAAATGATTCTTGCAGGAACTTTACACAAAACCAGGCAGAAATTCCTGAATACATTTTCAGAAATAGAAGTATTTTGGCCTTGAATAGTTAAAGGTATAAGTTATCACATGCTGGTGTGTAGATATTGAAGATTCAAAATAGAGTAGATGTAATGCTTTATCAAGAAAAACACACTATCCAGTATATGTTTACAACATAGAAACTATATGGTTCAGAAGACAGGACATTACAGTAAGTCTAAACCTATGTACATACATGTTAAATCATAAATAGTGTAATATCACTTTGTACACAGCATAAGTTATCTATGAAAAATAGTCGGGATATAAAAGTTTCAGTTGGCCTCAAATAAAGGAAAGGAGTCACCAGCAACTCTTCTTTAAATACAAGATATACTACATGTACATTAGAGATATGATTAAATTGCATACCCAGATTTTAAAATTAAACGTATCTAAAAATTAGTTTAAAATAGTTTAAAAATTAACTTGCGGACTTATGAATCTAAAGTGTGATTTTAGTGTGAAAATAGATGTTACAAGAAAGCAAATAGTTTTTTTACTTTTACTTTAAAAAAACCCACTAAAAATTAATAAAAATCAAATCCTAACAGCACTAAATTTTTTAACATTTAAAAAAAATCTACAAAAAGCACTAGAATTTGGGGTATTGCCCCACCAGCAATTTTAGTTACAATGGTGTAATTACCATAACAACAAAATAACTACACTACTGGTCATTTGGAAAAAATTTGTAAAATGAAAACTTTAAGCTAAGATTTCTTCTTGAAACATGTCTATTGTTTGAATTGTTTGATTGCAGACAAAAAACAATTAACTTAACTGGTCACTAAGAAAAAACAATAGAAAAAAATGTAAACTAAGATTTCTTCTTGGAAACGGTCTGTTGTTTGATTTTTTTTAATGCAGACAAAAACAATTAACCTGAGTTCACAAAGCAAGTAACAAACATAATATGTGATTTGCAGGCTTGCACTCTCTTGGCAAGAATGACGGTTTCGTGTTCTAAGGCCTCTAAGTAATTAGGATCTTCTGGGTCAACTTGCTCAGCAACATATACTGTGGGGGGAAAAGTGACATAGAAAAGGTGCTGGTCAGGTAAATGGACAAAAAAACATGTGATCAGATTCAGAAGCTATGTGAAATCCAAGGGGAGATAATGTAAGCACATTGCATTTACTGTTAATCACAATTAATTAAACTATGATTTTTGAAACATAAAGCAACACTTTTAAATTTAAGTCGAAACATTTAAATAAATAAACGATTATCTAAGCATGACTTGTACAGCTTAAAAATAAAGTTTGGAAATTGTAAAAGTCTTTATAAAACAGGCATACAAATACAAAACTGTTCACCACTGTTCATGTCACAACACCAAACTGTTAAACTGGGGCAGACTCTCCTGTAAAGTGTCCTTCATGGCCCTTTCAGGAATCCATTTTTCTGGAACTGCGCACAACATCAAGATAATGTACAGGAGTTGATAAATCAGCCAAAATGAAAACCAACAAAATGAAACAGTAAATGTATCACTGTACAGAACTAAGTTGTCTTCTGTGACGTCCAGGGAGGGAGAAACTAAAGAACATTGAATGCTGGTGGTGGTGGTAAGAGATTCCACAACATCGATATGTACATTGGTAGAATAGTGTAGCAGGTAGCAGGATGAAGAATCACCACACCATCAAGGGAAGCACATCCAAGGTGACCAGATGAGGCAGATACACATGCAGGCACTAAAGTGGCTAGAGGGTTAGGTGCTGGAGACATCCACCCCGACTCACGTCTTGTTCTCGTTCTTTTGGGAACGACACGTGAAACACAGCAACAACTTACAGTCAAAGCTCCAAGTGCCTCGATCGACTAACAGAGTATCCTTGGCATTGGCGAGCTCTTGTTTAAGCTCCGATTGAGTCCCCAGAAGCTCTCGAATTCTCTCTGTCCTCTCCTCAATAGCAGTTGGCGGCTTTAATAAAAGAAACAAACAAAAGTAAGTTTAAGGCAATTTGAACAAATTTTTTGTAAATAATGCTGACATACATTGTAGATAAAAAAATATATCGCTGAATATCAACAATGTCGCTTATGTCATCCATTTAAAGTGGCTATACTGCAGAATTTAGGTAAAAAATCAACTGAAATAAATTGAATTGGATTCTATATTTCTAGTACGGCCCAAAGTATAAGGTTTCAGAAAATATCAACCTTGAGAATGGGCAAAATAAAGTTTGGAAAATCTATAATGTGACCCGCATTATAGATTTTACAGACTTTATTATTATTTTAATACAATATAACCCACATTCACGAGATTGATATTTTCTGAAAGATTACACTTTGGGCCATACTAGAAAAATATGGAAAACCGGGTTTAATTCGTCTACTCTTGGCCTAAATTCTGCAGTATAGCCTCTTTAAGTGAATGTATTTTAAATTGGTTTTACATAATGCCCATGATACTTGATTCACTTTCTTAATTTTTTTTTATTTCAAACGTGTCAAGTGTTTATGGATAATTAATTCACAGGCCATGACAACTCATATTTTGTTGATTTTGAGAGATTTTGGGAGTAACTAAAAAATGCTTGATTGATTACCTCTCCATCTTCAGATCTCCATTTCTGTAGTCTTTCTATATCATCCATGTCATACGTCTGAAGCTTAAAGGGCTCATCTTTGTATTTCTTGATATGCCGTGTATCAATCCACGCTTTTGGAGAGGGACTGATACCTTTATTACTTCCATCTGGACTCTCTCGTTTGTTAGGAGAGGGACTGTCTGGTGAACGAGCTGGGGCACTGCGACTTCTTCGAGTACCTTAAAACAGGAAGATAATAAAATTGTTCTTTTTAAGAAGTCAGTACAAATTTATACAGTTAATGCTTTAAAATACTTTATATGCTTATCAATTTGCTTCCTTGTTCGTTAAGTGCAGGATTACATATGAATTTTTTTTTTGTCAGTGCTCGTGGCTGGTTGGAAAGACACGGACCTACTGAGCACCCTTTGCTTTGTCTGTCTACAAACCCTGGGTATATAAGGGAAGGTAACCAGTGGCTTCTGAAACTGCTGGGTGGTCTTTTCAAGGCTTCTTTCCCATGGGGGTTGGTGGGATCTATCTTATAACCTGTTGCTCTCAAAACTAAGGGGAATCAGGAAGGTGATTATTGTGATTTCCTTTCTTTGATGTTGCCGGTGAGGTAAAACAAGGTTTCCTTCACCCGTTCGACAGGTACATCATCCTTTAAGTGAAATATTCCTGAGCAAGGTGTTAAACACCAATCACTCTTTCCCACCAAAGACTACTTATCATTTAAGTAAAACTCTCTTATTCATCATACTAAATGCCAAGAAAACTTTTTTGGGGTCAATTTCAAGGAATAACAGGTACAAATTTAAAATATAAAGTCACAGTAAAATGCTTTAACCATATATATATATTTTCACACAAACTTCAATGAGAGTTGTTCTCAAAATATCACAAACACAGTTACTTACTTGATGGTCTTTTCTTTGAGGCCTTTAAGCCCTTTGTTCTGTCTCCACCGGAGCTTTCACTAGCTGTGTCTTCATGGGTTGATGATGATGTCCCTGTAGCTTCACTGTCTCTTAACATACTCTCATACCCACTGCTAGCTCCACATTGTAATTTCTCTAATGGCACACCTGTCTTGGAGAGAATGTCTGAACTGATAACACTACTATTGTCACTACCATGACCACTACTAGAGTGGCTGGGCGTCCGTGGTTGTGTCACCGTTGCATAAGGTGAAAGCAGCTTTTTCCTTTCATTTGCCACAATTCCGCTATCATTGCCACTGTCAGAATCAGTGCCTTTAGCCTTATGGCCAGTCAGTTCACCCACTCTGACATTGCCTGCTTTACTAGAACTGCTCTTATCTTTGTCTTTCTTTGAGAAACCAAACGTTTTGTGCGATTTCCCACTACTTTTGTCTTTGTCTTTAGTGGAGAAGATAGGAAGTTTGCTGCGGTTTGGTGACTGGGCTTTAGTTGATTTGGAAGACTTGGTTGTATTAGATCCTGTTGGACTGCTTACTGCTGGTTGCGAGTTGTTTTTCTGTGAAGAAGATTTGCTGGACTTCTCCTTCTCTCGTGATCGAGAACTTTGAGATGTTGACTGAACAGTACCTTTGCTATTTTGCAAAACAGTGGAATTTTTATTGAGAAGAGGAGCTTTTTCGTCCTTTGTCGCTCTGGCAGGAGATGATGAGCCAGAGCGACTTGAGTTTTTTGAAGATGACCCAGAAAATAATTTTGGCAGTCCACTTGGTTTACTTTTACTGTTGGGTTTTTGTGGTATTGGTGGTTTTGTAGCGTCTTGCATTGACAAAAGTTGACTGGTTTCTGTCACAGGTGGTCCTATTTCTGAATAAATATTTTCCTCATCAGCTTTGCCATCTGCTGAACGATCTTCAAACGAATTGTCCAGAAGATGGGAAGGTTGTGATTCTGCAGTTGCACAAATAAAGTTCTGATTAGAAAGAGGAGCGGTTATCTTGAGATGATCCATACACAAATCATTCTTATAAGACAAGTCCTGGTGCTCCTCACAAGAACTAATGGACAGATTAGGGTTTGACGCCCCATCTGGACACCTCAATCTAGCCTTGTTTCTTGCTAAAATAGAAGCACCATTTATGTCAACATCACATACAGTGTCATGGGTGTCTAAGTGTGGGTCAATTCTCATATCTAAAGTAGTAGGGAATTGTACTTGTAAACTACGGTCCCCTAAAGAACACATTGCTGCTGCTAATTCACTATGCCCATCTGTTATTTCAGGTTCATGAGTACCAGAAATACTACTAAAAGTTTCATTGTCAGGTTTCAAAACACCCATTTGTTCATCAAACTGCATTTCATACAATGATTCCCTGTTGATGAGATGGGTGGGTGGAGTGTCCATTTCACTTTCTACAATATCGCTTGAACTCTGCGTAGACAAATCAAATGCTACTTCTTTACCATTGATATTAACTTTCATACCTTCCAAATCTGCTTCATGACCCAACATCTTAGAAGCTGGATTATTATAACTTGAAACAACAGATGTTTGTCCACTTCTGCTATCAGCAGGTGAATCTCTGGGTATTGACTGAACAGTAACACCATTTGTACCTGACACTGACTTCACCCACTCAGCAACCCGTGTAGATGGGCTTGAAGGAGGAGGTAAATCAGACTTTTGTAAATTATTTCGACTTGGACGATTCTTTTGCGAGTTCATTGGTGATCCTCCAGGGGACTGGTGCACAGTGTGACGCGGGGACATGGTTACGATTTTACTCTTCTGTGAACGTTCACATGTATTATGTTTTGGCATAATAGGAGCTTCAAGAGGTGTTTCTCTTTTAGCTTTTAAAGTCTCAGCTTTTGACAAAACATCTGATGAAATGGCATGCCTTTCAACCCAATCACGAACAAATGGTTTGACACCTGGTGTAGAATCATCAACACCAACCTTGTCAGCAACTTTCATCAGCGCTGACTCACTGGCATTACTTGGATGTGGGTTGACTGGTCTTGAATCTCCTGTCTGAACTTTAAGGGAGACATTACTGTCTATACTGGCCATGCTTGTGGGTCTTTCTTGTTCTAAAGCCACATGTTTGGGAGAACCTGATGGTCTTGTTGTAACACTGCACTTAGACAACTTTTCACTGGCTGTACTGCGTGACTGAGAAGGCCCAAATTTATTTTCATGTTTTCTTTGAGGCTGGGAAGCACTGGTTGGTGGGGTTTCTTGAACACCCTTTTGTCTGACCATCATAGCTGTAGGTCCATCAACCCATTTCTCATCAGCAGAGACCGTTGGGTTTTTGTTATGTTTTCTATGCTCTGACCTTCCTGATTTACTTTTGTGTGATCTGTACGATCCTGGACCATCCACCCACCTCTCTGAGGGTTCAGGCAATATTTCCGCCCCAGGTCCATCAATCCATTTCTCACCTTCCACAGGACCATTCTCTCCTTTTTCTCTGTACCACAGATTTCCATTTGTTCTTGGCATGGATGGGGCCATTTCTGGTTTCATTCCAAATGACTGCAAAGAAGAAGAGTCCTCACTGTCTGATGGACATTTGGGTTTAGTAACAGTTGTCCTGATACCGGTTTTCCTTTGCTGACTTTCAGCGGTGATATGAGGGGATACGGGAGGGGAAGGAACATTTAAAGAATAAGCACCAGAAGATGAGCTGGAGACGCTGGGAGACCTGTACGGAAGCCTTGTAACAGCACCAATTTTGATGAGGGAATCATCCCGAGTAAAACGTCCTCTCTCCTGAGAATATGATGAGTAGGAAGATCGACTGTCAGAGTTAGAACCTTCGTCTCCTGATGACTTAGATCCGCTTGTCCGCCGAGGGGATTTCGATGGTAAACGTGGGTTAGTCCTGGGAACATGACGTGGTGGTCCTTCACCATCTGTTAATTCCCTGTCACTGAGAGATTGTCCATTCACCCCTAAATATATAACGGTATCACAGGATTGTTCACTGCTAGACGTATAATCAGGATCAGAATGGGACATGGCAACATCTTCGCGCAATGTTCCCATTTTACGAAAACCTCGGACGCCATATCTACGTAATCGACCACTCTCCTCACAAGAACTTTCTTCTGAACTTGTGCTTGAGAACTGAAAGTAAAACAATTAATTTATTAGAATTTTTCAAAATTAATTCCCTACAGTATCAGAAACTGCTACTATTGCTTTTATTCCTAACAACATTTAAGTACCATATAGGTGATAATGCTAATCATTAACAAGAGGCTCTTGACAAACACTGATTTGCCCGTTTGTGTACCATGTGAGTCAGATTGAAATGTGAGGATAAACAAAGCTGGCTAACAACAGCCATTTGCTTCACATCCATAAAGGCAGGTCAATGGCATATGTCAACAGGCCAGCTCAGGACAGTTGGTATTGGCCTGGGAAAATCAACAACTGTCAGAGGAATTCAAGGTGCTTTCAATCTTCAATGACAATCTGTCCAATCTAATGACTAATAACCAATAATGACCAATCATACCACACAATTTTTTTTAGAAGAAACTATCATACCGTTATAACTGATAACAGTTAAAGAAGAAAGAAATAATGTAAATATATCGAAACAAAACAGGTCCCTAGCTGTAATCGTTATTTTGATACTTTTTGCTAGGACAACAATTTGCAAAAAATGTTTCTCAAATATTTATTTTTTTTTGGGGGGGGGGGGGGGGGGGGGGGGGCTTTTTAAAAAAAAATTGATTTTCTTGATGGCTGTAAGACAAGTAGGTGTCGTGGACATTTCTTCTATTTGGAAGACTTTAACTTTTTATGGCTTAACTTTAAATCATTTCTTTGCTTATACTTTACCTTATTTTTCCGCCTCCTCATTCTGTGTATTCGAGCAGCTAGTTGAATCACCTGAAGACTTTCATTATAGTGTGACAATGATGGGGTGACGTGAGCAATCATACATGTTCTGCAGGATAGGTTACCAAGGGAATCCCGTAATAACTGGGCTATTTTACTGTCCCTGAAAATAAATACCAAATCACATAAGTAACATTTTTCTGACAACATGTTCATCAATTTGGTTTGTATGGTTGGTGTTTTATAATGTACTGAAGAGAATATCAGTTATACATGTATGATGACAGGTTTTTTACTTTTTACTCTGCACCACTTTATACGATGGAAAACCAAGATGAAACCTCGTCAAAACCACCCAGGGGTAGTTGAAGTTACCTCGTGTGACTTTCTCGTATAACTAAGGAGTTCTACTGGGTGAGTTGAACTTGTGTGTGGTACAACGAAGGAGAGTAACCACTGAGCCTCATCAATTTGGTTAAAAAGAATAGTTTTATTTGTCCAGTAATAAGGCATAAATTAGTTCTATCTTACAATACTACACATCTTTTGTAATAATACAACCATTTTAAAAAGAATCCCTTGTAGTGTAAGTTTATATAAAGACTTTGCATAACCACAGATCATTCACTTTTACAAAATATAGTTTGATTGGGGTTTAATGCCGTGGCAATTTTTTATTTGATATTCTATGACAAAAAGAAACTTGCCAAAGTTGTTTTTTTCTTTCACTTTTTTTCCTTGCACTAACAAGACTATCAATGTAACAATAATTAATGATAAATCAATTAAAGATCTAAATCGGGAAAACTACATATTTCATCACTTTGATTAACATAATAATAAAAATCCCCAAGAGAAGAACCGATACTAATACACTAACACCTTGAACTAAATACTGAATGGAAATCCAGTTAACTTGTTGAAAAAATAGGAAAAGAAAAGAGTTTGGTTTTGAGAGTATGATTGGCAAGCCTATCAGTTAACAGTGAGTGAACATCGAAGTAGCCAAGAAGAAAAGGCAATGTTTTCATATCATTACAAAGTGGCACAGTAATCAATAAGACATTAACTCTATGTAGCATGTTAGAAATCTTTCTCCTTTAGTGTTGCCAGAGACTGCTATTTAACACAGTACTCCACTAATAACACAAAGTTATCTTTGTTGATAGGAACCCTGTCGATCAAGTTGCTGAGCTGGAGTTTCCAGTAACTAGCTACATGATCTTTTCCACCTCCATCTGAGGAACAGGAAATTACCAACTAAAGCTGATTTAACTTCAATATTTGACCACAAGTTGACTCAGCCCATGTTAAACTCCTATAAATCCACTGGGATTTGAGTCCAAAGTAGCACTTATTTCATACACTAAATCATACTAATCAGCAGTGATTTGAGAATTTGCCGTGTAGAGGATACTTTCTGTGTTAAAGCTGATAGCAATTTGTACACAATGATCAATGTCATTAAAAAGGTAGCTCAAATTACAAAATGGCAAGCATTTTTTTATAGTAACACTGTTGAAACTTAATTACACACTAATGTTTTAAGCATAAGTAATCTTTCCATACCAAAACCATTTTGTCTGATGGCACTGTGTATGGCATGGTAATTGGGGTTTTGTACCACATTTCAGACTATATCAAGAAGCTGATACAATGAACAAATAACCATATTTTCAGTATATACATGTAGCTTAGACAGGCATTATTTTTCTCTAAAATGAGTTTTGAAATTTGGTTAATTTTTTTAATAAGACCCAGCCAAATGTGTCTCGGAAACCACTATTGATATTACTGGCACCATAAAGACAAGAACAGGACAGGAAGAAAAAACAGGACACCACAAAAAATCAACTTCTTGATACCCCTTAGCTGGAGAGAGAGCAATAGGGCATCAGGAAGCTGTCACCAACCACCTCTATTAAAGAATAAGGACATGGGAATTAACAAGGTCAGAGTACAAACCTGTGAGGGACATGCCTCTGTCCGTTTAACAGCGCTAATATCACATTGCCCAGGGCAGAGAGACTGAGAGCCACACCATTAGGGTCTTTTGACTTTGAACAACTTCCAAGGTCAATCAGATGTAAACGACTTCGACCTCCAGCAACTACAACAATAACATTTATTTTTTAATTTGCTGTAACATCATACTCAAGGTTAGATCATTTGTAAGTTGACTTCACACTAACTTTATGGTAAAGGGGGTACAACAGTACAATGTGTACCCAACTGAGCCACCATGCGGCTAACAACAACATTAAGTGTTTTATAATTAGTCACTTTGAATACATATTATCATTCTTATTCATTCTTAAGTCAAGAGGGTAAAAAAATAAAATAGATTAAATAGAATAGAATAAAGAACTACCGATTTAAAATTATACACAAAGTGATTTTGTGTCATGTTACATATATTTTGGAGCGGCAGTGTAGTAAGCATAGACCACCATACATAAGAAATATTGACTGAAAAAAAAAATCCACTGGCCATCAGTCCCTCTTTGATGTGATTGGACTATAAACAATGAGTTCACAATTTTCCTTGGCTAATATAGTCTGATCAACACCAAAAAACAAAGATTTGGATGAAATATAAAACTACCTGAAAGAAATCTAATATTTGAGTTATTCGGTACAATTCTGTTAACCAGGTTACTAGGTTTGTAATAAATAGTTTGCCAACTAAATGTCATATCACATAGAAGATAGATGCTGATGACCCAGTGGGAAGCCATTCCTCTACAAATTGTCAGTTAAGGTGGTTAATTCAATTCTCACCTGCTGGCAATCCTGCCTTGCTGGATTTCTCAATCCTATACTGATAGACGTGTAATGTGAAGAGGAGGTGAGCAGATTTGGCTTCTTCTTCAGACTCTGGAGGAACAGAAAGTGTTGTGAATCAAATACAGTTCAAATCAATAAAAAAACAATTCAATAGTCCAAATTTATCGTTGCTAAATACGCAATTATTTCAAAGATTTTGTTTGTTTGAATGGTGTTAAACGTCATACTCAACGGTATTTCGCTTATATGTCGATGAATTCTGCACTTTTTACTCTTTATTACCTTAATCTGGCGGAAAACCGGGAGAAAATCACAGAAAAAACAACCCCGTGATAGCCGAAGTCGCCTCTTGTCACTTCCTCATATACTTACATGTAAGCAAGTCCACTGGGCGGCTGAACTTGTGCAGTTTATTTCAAGGAATCTCATTAAGTTAATTAATTAGCTCTTAAAATTGGGATAATTTTTTTTCAGTTATCCTACTTTTATACCAACTGGGCTTATGAGTAGAACTTTTTTCAATGGAAGGTCCATATATGTATAGATGTGGAAATTGTTTTTTACGATATAATACAATTTATATCAAACAGAAAACGAATAAATGCTTTATCATTTTTGTTCATAAAAAAAGTCCTACTAGATGTGTAAAGGTAGTTGTTGTTCTTACCTGGTATAGATCTAGCAGCTAAGGCAGCATCCAGGTAAAAGCCAGCCTTATCAGCAGTAGGGGCCCTTAATTCACTCTGGTTCTCTAACTGGGTGCCACAGATTGGGTCTTCGCGTAGATATACCCCAGGGGCGGTTGATACTCCTGTCTCCTGACCTGTGACCAAAGAAATGTTGTTAGAAGATTCAGATGTTGGTTTAGCAGCAAATAAATATGGATGATTTGGGACAGTAACAGCAAATCATCAGCAAAAATAAATGGTTCGTTTGCTTGGTGTTTAATGCTGTGCTCAAGGGTATTTATATCTATATAATGAGGTGCCAGCCAAATTGGTGGAGGAAACTACCTTTGATGTAGCTTGAAACATCAAATACAGGACGAAAAACAAGGCAATATAACATGTGAGCTTCCTGATGCCCTGCTCTGAGAGCACGACGGCATCAGGAAGCTTACTCCAATCACCCTCTTATATGGTTTGAAGAATTGGACAGTAACAGCAAACCATCAGCAAAATGGTTTGAAAAAAAAAACGGGCTTATATAGAGCCACAATAGGATATTGTGTTGTAGCTGCAATGTTTTTATACTAATGAATCTCTTTGCATAAAAATAAAATCAAACTCTTGAGGACAACCTCTTCTCTTTTTTATGATGTGATATCCAGTGAAATTCTTAAATCAGTCTGCACTTAAAAAATCTTAAAAGTTAAACTTGTTCCAGACTGTACATGTACATGGAACTTTGCCAAACAGAGTAAGGAACAATGAAGCCAGAAGCTATTGTAAGAATATACAAACAGTAAAATAACATAAGGAATGGAAGATAAGATAACTGTCTGTCAGATAGAACAATAAATACACAAAGAAGAGCCCTACTATAACGTTCCAGAGAGACTGTTCTACTAACAAGGTAGTCCTAAATAGAATAGAATCCCTCAGTTGTCACATCAAAAATCATCTAGAACATTTCCTCAGATTACACAGTGTATGAACCTAAAGACACATGTAGGTTCAAAGTTTTCCATACATTGTACAATCACAATAAAAAAAATGTGTTCAACAAAATTTCAATATAAAGGAGACTATAAACTTTCACCAAAAGAACAGATCAGACTGGAAACTAGTCACTTTTTACGTACAACAGTCTAAACAACAACATATGGGGGAAAGACAAATCCACCCAAATCTCCAGCTTGTATCCAGAAAATAGAACCACTGCCTTGTTATC